>JASCZW010009055.1:0-45409 GCA_034211315.2 Aedes japonicus
TGTATGTATGTATGGTAGCCACCATCCCCTCTCAGCCCTTGGCTTGGATGCAGTTCACTTAACAGCAAGATCAAATTGGGCCACCGATCTGAATTCGCACTATCGCTGTATGAAGGGCCAAAAACGGAGGGGTGGACCCGTAAGCAGAACACTTACACGAAATCCACGCGAAATTAAGAATCTCCTTCCAACGATATGATCCAACAAATCGAATAACACAATTCGCAATACTCATTAAGCTTTCTACAGGATGGCTTGTTAAGAAGAGGCGCGTCACTCTCCTGAAACTGTTGGAGTAGAACTCGCGGCACCACACTCGAATCAGTAGGATAAGAGAATGATACTGTTTGTTCCCTCTAGACTCAGGCGATCGATCAAACCATCGTCCAGTTTCAGCTTGAATGATACCCTGGTGCTCCCTCCCGACCCAGTATTTATTATATTTTTATAAATATAGATGTAATGTAATAATAATATGTTCTCTATATGATTATATGGTAGAGCAAAAAATTATATAAGGATATTTGGTTAAATTATGCTAATAGATTGGAGTTCACGAGCCTATGATAACCGTGTTACAACTAAATTAATTAACCTGCTGAAATAATAATATTAAGGCGGTAATAATAATATGCAGCTTCGTACCACTTTATCACTGATGGGTGACTGTATCTCTGGAATGTGAAGGTCATCTTGTTATTCATTGAGGTATAAATATCAATAAAGCATTTCAATTGTATATAAAACCATATATATTATTATTACGTGTTTAATCTATGACATATGATATATAACCTTCTGGATTGAAGAGCATTTATTTATTTTTGATTATTATTTGATATAATGTAATAAAATAATTATACCGGCCGGATCACCAATCTGAAGCAATTGAAATTTTATTAATTATGTTATTACTTCTTCCATAATATTATATTTATGATATGCAATTAATAATGATGAACAGCTGTGTTCCTCTGAACCGCTCAAATAGTAGTTGATGATCGTGTACTGAAATGTTAAGGTCATATTACGCCATTTAATGGAAAATATAATGAAGGAATTAAAGGTTGAGTGGTCGAGAGAGTCAGTACATTTCTATTAATGAAAATATGCTAGAGCTTGTAAGAAACATGCATCATATAATAACACATGCTAGTATCTACACATCTATATATACCATCCATTTGCTACTTTCAGAAGGCCACTCGACGGTGCTAGATACAGCTGAAAATTGATCCCCATTCTTACTGCTGCTTGTACCAGAAGATGAGCATCCTATAACCGCAAGACCTCCTCTCTTAAACTGTATGGTACCTGAGAGAAATTTACCTTTCTGGCGTAATACATGTAATGAAATATACAGAATTAGGCTATGAATAAACAATGTCCTATAAGATAAAAGATAAGAGACTTAGGCAATGTATGACCGCCATGAAAAAAAAAGAATTTTAATGTTTAAATTATTTTGTAATACCTGACGAACCTGGAAGACCTGAGAAGATATAGAGAATGGAAAATTATGATATGATGTACCGGTCGCACCCCCTCACTTCGCTATTGTCGGATTGACAACATTGCCCAGGCTACGCCAACCAGCGTCTCCATGTTTCAGCTGGCGGTCTTTGTGATCATATGACTCGTGGAGGCGTGAGGTAGGAACTTGTGAGGACCAGAGGTCGGTCGCACCCTCCTGCCAAGTTGTCAACTCACCATTTGAAGCCCTGATGCCAAAATATTCGATATTGTTAAGAAAGTTGTGTAAACAATAATTTTATAAAAATACAGGAATAAAAATAAACTGATGATATCCAACATATAATGTTATTTTTTATTGCGTAATCCACCATCCTGAAAAATAAGCTTAATTCGCTCTTTTGAATCATGCTAGTTGAGGAGCTTGCATTTGCAGTTCTCAAAAGGTGTATCTCGAAATCGAGTTGTCTCATCGGTTTGATGTCTGGGGCAATGTTCGGCAATGAGAGAAATATGCACAGTATATCATACATCCAGTTTAAATGGATTAAACTGTTGGGCGATAATGCAAAGAGTTGAATGCACATTTTCAACACAATACACCAAAAATAACTGGAAGAAATCATTGTTCCTGATGGTGGGATTTTGCCAACTTGTTTTTCAAAATACTTTTAAGGCGAGAATTTCACTCGAATCTTTAAGCTGTCAGTGTCATTTTAACTCAAAAGTATTTTCCAATCTTTCCGAAAAAAATACTTTTGAAACTGAAAAAAATACGGAGTATATCCGAAAAGGAGCCAAAACTTATTAAGTTATCAAAAAATCAATATTGAATCAGTAATATCTTCTAAACGGTGCATCTTAGAAAAATGTTACCTAAGTATTTTTTGCTTGCAAATTTGATGTACTTTCATAAAATTAAGGGTGACAAACTTTTTTGACTTTTTTAATAGCTTTTTTGAAAATTGTAATTTTTTTTTAAATTTTTTTTTCATTGTAACAACCTATTTTTTTTTCAGAACAACTCACTGTGCACTAGATAGCATTTTAAGTCAGCTATAACATAAGAATAATTAAAAAATTATTGACGGGTCGCTTACAGGGAAAATCTATATTTTAGTTCAAAACACAAAAACCAAGACTTTTTTTACCGTGCATATTTTTCCATACAGCACCAACAATTTGTCTAAAACTTCGTCGAAGCACGCAAACCAATCGGACAAACCGCTTCCGAGATACAATTTTTGAAGATATCATGTGCATTTTTCATGAGGCCCTTCTCATAAGTAAGGCTAGATTCAAAATGAGGAACCAGAGTATGCAAAACGGCGTTTTTCTTCCCCAAAAACGTGTATACGAGGTTTTCATGCAAATCAAAAAATACTAGAAAATTACTCGTTGCTGAAATGATATGGAACCGCTCTATATAAAAAAGGAAGCAAGCGGGACGTGAACAACTACCGAGGAATCACATCGTCAAGCGCTGTATCGAAGCTTTTTGAACTGGTCGTTAAGAACTCACTTTTACACATTGCAAGCAATTGTTAAGTGACGACCAGCACGGATTTTCACAACTACAAACCTATTGTGCCTCACGTCTTACATCACTGATAGTATGATCGCTCGATGCCAAACGGACGTGATCCACACAGACTTAACGGCAGCTTTCGACAAGTTGAATCATGATATCGCGATCGCTAAACTTGACAGACTAGGAGTTGGTGGTAATCTTTCAAGATGGTTTCGATCATATCTCACAGGGCGTCAATTGACAGTTGCCTTGGGTGACCTTCGTTCAAGGAGTTTCTGCGCCACGTCCGAGATTTGTTTATTTTAATAATAATCATCTGACAACAAGGTCTTAATGAAATATATTTAATTCTAACTTAGCCAAACAAGCGTTCTTTAAAAACATTTGTAGATAAATTAAAGTCAAAAACATGATATCCTGATTGAAATCGTCGGCTTATTGAACTCACGGGGTCATTGGAGCCATACAGATTGTTTCGCGGAGTAGGTTGTATTAGCAGTCGTGACCGCAATACTCGTTCTGGAGCATAGATCCTCATACGCTCCAACAAGGCAGGACCATCTATTTCAACACGGAGTATTTTGGCACCAAATACCGCTTGATTAATCTTACGACGATTCCACCAATGGTTCAATGCCCAGTAATGTACAGCCATTCTCGTAAGCTGGAAGGTTCACTAGGATCACGCCATGATAGATTTCGCAGTGCACGGTGAATGAATTTACGTGGCACAGATTCGATCATAGAGATCCACACAGTTTCGTACGGTGACCAAACCACTGATGCAAATTCAGATATTGATCTAACTAGAGAGCAATAGAGCGCGAAGACATGTGGATCATTAAAATCTTTAGCGAATCTCAAAATAAATACAAGTTGACGATTGGCTTTGTCAACAATGGCTGAATAATGCAGCTTGAATGTGAGTTGATGGTCCATGAGCACTCCCAGATCCTTGACTTCATCAACGCGCCCAAGTTCTTTTTGAGCCGCCGGTATGAGATAAAGCAACACTTCGATACACTGACTTTGAGGAAGTTCAACCTGCACCATTGAGTGAATCGATCTAGTAATTCTTGTAGTTGTCTGCAATCGGCTTCTGGTTCCGTACTACGTGATATATTTTCAAATCGTCCGCATAAATGAGTTTTCCACCGTTTGCCAAACGGATCGTCACGTCGTTTGAAGAATAATACAAACAGCAGCGGACCCAAGTTGCTGCCTTGTGGCTACACCGGAACACGGAGAGAAGAGAGTAGACACTGTTGATCCAATTTTCACATTAAGTCGTCGGTTGGTTAGGTACGAACGGAGCCAATTACATATTCTGTCTGACACGCCAAGTCGAAGTAGCATTGTAAAAGTATGTCAGTGGTTAACAGTGTCAAAAGCAGCTTTTATGTCAGTGTATGCAGCAGCAACCTGAGCTCCAACATCCAAGGCTCCGATACAGAAAGAGGTAAATTCGCATACGTTACTCTCTACGGACCGCTTGGGATAGAATCCGTGCTGATGAGCCGATGCCGATGCTGATGCCGAGATACCGCAGGGTAGCCGTCTGGGACCGTTGATATTTCTTTTATACTTCAACGACGTACACTTTGTTATCGGAGGGCCCCGCCTGTCGTTTGCTGATGACCTGAAAATCTTGCGAATCTGTTCAACCGCCAATTGCCATTTCCTCCAAGCGCAGGTTGATGCCTCTGCTGATTGGTGTACTCTAAATCGGTTGATGGTCAACCCGGCCAAGTGCTCAGTGATAACCTTCTCACGTCAGAAACAATCAATTCTGTTCAACTACCATCTTCTTGGTACGACCATCGAACGAACACAGTGCGTTAAAGACCTAGGTGTTCAGCTGGATTCGAAACTGACGTACACGCAACATTTATCGTATGTTGTTGACAAAGCTTCAAGGACACTCGGTTTTATATTCAAGGTTGCGAAGAACTTCAGCGACGTTCACTGCCTAAAATCGCTCTATTATTCCCTCGTTCGTTCGACACTGAAATACTATTCAGCGGTCTGGAGTCCATGCTATGATAATGGCGCCGAGCGAATCGAATCTATTCAACGCCGTTTTCTTCGGGTCGCACTTCGTAGACTTCCTTGGAGCGACCCTTTTTGTCTTCCTAGCTACGAAAGTCGGTGTCAGTTGGTCGACATGGAGCCTCTGCGGGTTCGTAGAGATGTATGTAGAGCTTTAACTGTTGCAGGTGTGCTACAAGGAAGAATCGACTGCGGAAGGATCCTTCAACAAATTAGCAACAAAAGTCCAACCAAGGCCAATGCGTCACAACTTCATGCTCAGGCTTCCTTTTCGCCGCACCAACCATGGGTTGAATAGCGCTATTCACGGGTTGCAGCGAACCTTCAATAGGGTGGCGTCCATTTTCGATTTCCATTTGACGCGGAACGCACTTCGTCGGAGATTTTCTACCGTTTTTAGAACAATTGACACACGTAGTTAATTATTGACGCTCGCAGTTAAGATAGTGTGTAGCTTTAATTATTTTATTTTTGCTTATTTATTTTTTGTTTTGACTCCAGTTAAGAGGTTATGTAATCGTTCCTTATTGTAATTTTTTTTCTTCTTTTTAACATCATTAAGACCTAAACCTAAATAAACAAATAAGTACCATACGGCTATTGTCGGCCAACGTACATTTCCGACAGCTGAAACCTTTAGAAGATTGACCGCGAGTTTTCGACAGAGCTACTTTTGACAGAGGGTCTTATTAGTTTGTCTCTTTTCGGGTTGGAGAAGGGAGCTTCATTAACATGGTCTCCATTCGAATCGGCGGGGGGGGTGTTTATCATTTACGCTTTTAGATCCAATAGCTAAGCTCTTACCTGGGTCAGCAGCGATGGCAATGCAGCATTCGAGTCGGACATCCCAAGTAGCACAACTTGTTTCAATAGAGAATAAAAATCGCTCTTGAAACAAATTAGGGATAGTTTTGTTTGACTATGTACCTCACAATCATACACAACAGCAACGCAAAAAGCGCACGGGTGGAGCCTATTTGCAACTTGACATTGTATCTACAGAGTTGCAATAGCATTTTGTAAAACTTTCAAGTATTGTAAATAGCGTTGCAAGAAAGAGAAATGATACCGATGTTTAAATGAATGCGGGGATAACTTTTTTTTAATGAATATCGTTATCAACCAAACATTCGTCTAATGTTAAATAAAATGATCCAAAAATCGTGTTGGAATAAGTTTATTTTTAAACGCTTTCAGATTTATGGATCAATATTTTGTTCTACTACGAAAAATATAAAGGCCCTTGGATAAATCCTCGAGAAATGAGCATTGTTTCTGAACTTGAAAAAGACAAAAATGTGTAAAATTATGTTTACATGTGAAAAAATAAGATTTGTGATTCATTCGAAGATCAATAGATCGTTTCAAGTTCATGTTAGGTTCAAATTGTGGAGAAATGAAAGAAATTTTAAAATCTCATTTTGTGTTGTAAAATTTTGGTAAATGGGTACCGGCAAATACACTACCGGCTTAAATAATTATGAATCCATTCCTAGCACGTGAAGTGGTATTTATTTATGCAAACATCATTAAATTGTAGATATCTGGACAATAGCGACAGTAGTAGTTTGATAGTGAGTTTACATTGTTTACCCTTACATGGTGTACTTAAAAATTAAAAAATACTGAATTTCATATAAACAAATAATAAAAAATTTAATTTTAAATTGAACTAATAGGTGCTTATTTGTTCAAAGGATATACAGAACGTATAAAAAGGGGATACTTGACTGGCAATGTATTGGCAACAAAGAATTAGAATAATTCAGAAGCTACACCATGTTCTTCTAAATTAACTATACTTAACAATTGAGTGGGGGTTTTGTTAAGAGGTTCAGATGAAATAATAAAATAAAATCCTAGTATTACTAACTCTTCCATGTATTCCAGGTCTGGATTGCTCGCAATTTGATTATCCATAATTTTGGTCTAGGTCACACAAATTTAATTTCCAACGGTAGATACAACTGTTTCTAAGTGAAATTATATTAGCATAGGTGGAAACTATCCGACCTTTCTAAACATGAATTTGTGTAGAACGTAGAGTGCAATCAATTGCAATTATTTAATTGCTTTTTTTATGGCAAAAACCACTATCCAGAAAAATTTAATCGTATGATTGCTCAAAGGAGTTTATTAAGTTGATTCCTGTTATGAACCATGAGAAGTTTAATAGCTTACTCTTAAAAGATGAAAACTTTATTTTTATTGTTACTTTAAGCATTTCATTTGATGTTTTATTCGCTTAACTCAACACAAAATTAAATGAAACAAATTTATACTGAGCAAGTCTTAAACAACTTTATCATGATTATTTTCGCTTATGTTCAATCGAATGTTCAATATTCAAAACTCTAAAACCTCTACTATACGGATATTGTTGCTTGGGTTTGGATTTAAATGAGTTATTTGAAATATATACAATCAAGTATACATTAAAAATTTTACCAAAACTAAAGATTTACTATGATGAATAAATTAGGTTCAAGTTGAAAGCATAACAAAGCAAAGTTTCATCGAAATTGGGTCAACGGATTTCTTGTGAAATCATTGATTTTGTTTCTACGTAAACAGTTGACAGAATTAATTCACAAACAGCTTTTGTTCATAACCCACAACTAGTAAACTCACAAATGGTTATTTAGTTTGGGAAGATAATATATTTCAGCTTTACGTAGGTAGATATTTTATTGAAATTAATTAGTAAGGACAGCCGAAAATGCAAATATTATGCTGTCAGTATTTGAGTGATCCTTGTTTAAAAGTTACATAGTACTAGCCACTACTAGGAAAATCTTACCCTACAGAGGCTGGATAACGAACGCTTCAAGCTATTTTCTATGTTAGGCCTATAAATTAACAACAACCTCTAGAAATCAACCCATACCTAATTGGATCAGATTATGAATTGAATTTTCTTTTATATCAAAACACATGTGGTCCGTAGTGTGCGTTTCATTCGGATATATTTCAGTCGTCATCACTGTGGTGATAAATGTGTAAGTGAACGTTGCAAGAACGTGACATTATTCATTGACTGTTGCGCGTGTGGCTCAAGAAACGCATTTTGAAAAATTTAAGTATCAGAACGCTTCATTGGAACAAGAGTGTAATTTATTTGGTATGTTGCACTGGAGGTCAAAATTACTTCATAATAAACATCACATACACTGGAAAAAATTAAGTATGCAACATCATGATTACGTTTACTTAGCTGCAAGTTTATAAAGACAAACATGTCTCGACTTACTCCAATGTTTGTTTTGAATGGTCTTGGCAAACCATTTGAGCAACGCGAATGAGATATCTAGTATATCGTAGACGTGAAATAAACTCTGCTGTAACAGAATATGCTTTTTGTTACTGCAGATTAACTAAAATGAAACATGAAAACTAAATGTTGATCATTAAAGATGTTTTATGTGCTACTTGGGATCCTTCTTCGTAAAACGAATTAAAAATTTGTTATTCGCGTACCACGGTAACAATAAAAAAGTAAATGCTGTTCCGAATCCGTAACAAGTCGTTTAATCGCCAGATTTATCGACTGTTTTAAATTCGTTTCAGTGCACTCAGAAAATTTTATTATAGTTTGCTAAAAAAAATTCTACAATGAATTGTTAGTGAGTTATGATTTTTTGAAGCTAGTGATGTTCGGTAAGATCGGAAAATTTCAATTGATGTTTGCCCAGAAAACTGGCAACCCGAAAGTGTCTAATACTGTTTTTTGTTCATTTATCCATTAGCCCTACACCTCGACATTGTTTCGTTACAATCTGAGACACTTTAACCTAATCTGTACGATATTAAAAAAGTCCTCGAATATCATTTTATAACATAGGTAATTGTAGGAATTCATAAAACTTTATATGTAACTTAGGTAGTCAAACAGAATTGAATTCTCCTTACGGTGCAACGTGATAACCTGTCATGCATCCGCGCTAAATATCAAGTTTTTTCTCTGACACTACTCTGAATCCGAATTCAATGAGTTTTGCAGAAGTAAGCAATCTTGTTGCGTGCGCGCCACGATGTACAACTTATGAGCAGTTCATTGTGCATTCAACTCAGTAAAACTGTTAAAAACATTTTTGTGACTCTGAAAAAAAAGAAGAACATAAAAGAATTCGTCGTCCTAGTGACCTGATGGCCTAAAGACATTTCGGCCTAATGACACATTCAGCCTGACGGTATTCGGCTTATTGGCACTTGGCACAACGACCCAGCACCCATGCACCTAACTTTGGCGTTGTTTCCCCTCCCCGGCCCAGCGGATGGAACTACAAGTCAGTGAAGATAAACAAACTAATAAAATGCTCCAGAAAATCCACGACAACATCGCCGGCCGACGAAGGTGAGAGCACGCGCAACCACGAGGAGCAAAGTTTAATTACACTTTATTGATTTGCTTTTTTCCGCGCCGGCGGTGGCGGTGTCCAGTCGGCTTAACCAAATGTTTTACCATTTTAGCCATCTGTCTAACCTGAATGCTATTGCTGCATAAGTAGAGCCACCAAACACTGCCCGTTCCCGTACACCCGGAGTTCACTTCACAGATGAGCGCGAGAGAGCGTGCGAAGTCACGTTCCGAGCGCCTTTGAGCATGAACAGAACAGTGCAGTGCAGCGGTCGGCGATTTGGAAGAAACATTGTTGTTGGTACAAGCGACGAACCCGGGGTGCACTCCGAAAGGCATGTCTAATGTAGTTCAAGTCCCTGGCCTGATTCTCCGGTTCTCTTCGGCATGGTGCGGCGCGATTGCTAGAGCAAATGGACCACGAAGTTGTTGTTTTTCATCTCTTCAGCGTAAGAGAAAGACGAGGCAGAGATTGTACCATTCTTGAAAGATATGCTGATGATGACACGAAGATGGCGGAGGGGCGGCGGAATGAGCCGGTGAAGGCAAAGGAAGTCGTGGGCCTATATGGAAGCAGCCGTGCCTTTATGAACAAGCATACGTGTGTAGCAGGGAAGGGAAAGCGTCATCACAAATAAAATTAATTTTATAGCCGTTACGGTTGTTTGGAGAAACGAGTGACTTTGGAGCATCTCGATGTTATTTTTTTTTAGTGACCGGGATTAGATCAGGTTATAAAACGAAGACCGGGAAGCAACTTTGCGTAAAATTTGATACGCGCGTAACATTCCGACTTGAAGCAGCAACATAAACTGTTTGATGTAATTCGCAAATAACTACAAATCAGTACAAAACTTCACGAAACAGTCAAGCCGACACCGGTCCGGGAGACGTGAGATGCTGATGTTGATGCTGCTGATGCCGATGCGACCGTACACAATTATGTAAATCTACACGCTCATAACACTGCCGTCAGGTGTGGTGAAGGTGGAACTCGAGTCCATCGGAAGAAGGGTGCCCGTGGTTGGCTGGTGGTGGAATGCGACGGGCATTGCTGAGAGGTAGAACCAGTTTTAACGCGGACGTTTCTTTCGGGAAGAGCATCGACAATAAACAACAGAAGTGTTGGAAGTTATTGGAAGCGTGTATGGGAATTTTGAGACTTTTGTCGGTGATTGGTTTGATTGACAGTGAATCCACTTCGATGCCACGAAATGCATTTGGTGGGATATTTTCGAAAAAAACATGCAGGTTCGAACATTTCAATATCCGAAACTTTCAATTGATGCATCCATTCCGACAGGCAATTTCACGTCAAATCAAGAACGGATACCGCAGCTTACAGATTCTTTGTGAAAGGATTTTCCTATTCCTCGAATTTGCCTTACCTGATCCTTCTGACTTCGCTCACCTTCCACACACACAATCGGAACCATCCGAGCGGTAGGTCCAAAAAATGCGCATTTCCTGACATATTTCATTAGTTCCAGCCTAATCAAAATACATGAAAAAAAATAATCCTCACCTGGTGCTCTCCCGAAAGTGTGTATCGATAGATATTCCTCTTCAGTGAGTGAGCAGGCTGCAAACGGAATTTCTAAAAGTGATTAATGGCTTTTTTGCGTTGCTGCCGCTGCTGCATCGATTCCGACTGAGGAAACCTTTGCTTCCTCTCCGATCGCCCGAATGCCGGGTCCGTTCGATCCGCAACGCAGCAAAGAAACCGAATCCCGAAAATGGGATGCCTTAATTTCCTAACTCGCAGCCAGCGTCGGTCATCGTCGTCGTCGTCGTCCCCTCGTCTAGGCGTAAGCGCGAACGCGTAGAGGTGATTATTTATTTTCTATTAAACTTTCTTTGACTAAACGCTATTTGCTACTGCATTTTTGCTACCTGGGTGAATGTCGCTGTCGAATGGTCCCAGGATGGATGGGTGCGCGCACAAAGTACCAGAAAAAAAAAGAGATAACATTTAAAGCTTCGCGGCTGAGAGGAAGGTGAAAGCATTTTTCTGCTTGAAGATGTGAAGACCGATTTTTTTTTGTCTTCGCTCGCTAGATATAGTTTGCCTGTCAGTCGGCTTGAAATCGGATTAATTTTTATCGCAATCATTTGTTAGAGGAGCTGTGGCTGCTGCTGCTGCAATAACAGTCGTGCCGCGTGATGGGAATTGTACATAGGCGGGTGAGGTGAATTTGCAGGCGCCTCTCTACGATGTCGTTCAAAATTGGTAAGGCAAAACCACTTTCCATGTTATTAATTTTAATCAGCAACTTTGAAGGGTGTGGGAATGGCTTACAGCCGGTGATTGTGCAAATTTGAAGGTGAAAATTTAGGCTGTGGGAACAGAGATAACGTAAAGGCTTCCCTTGACAGTCAAGCGAAATAAGTTATGATCGTAACAATTAAGCCCATTGAGTATTCTGCAAAACAAAAAACACTTTCACCAATGATGTAGCTTGTGTTAATTTAACAAGTTGTTTGTTCGTGAACTTTATTTAATGTGGTTTGCGTTGACTGTAATACATCAACGTGTTTTTGGTTGAGTTTGTTTTGACTGGAATATCTACACTAAAATAATTTCTAATATTTCTAATATAGATTTTACTCGTTTCGTGAATATGGATTTTGTACATAGAAAAAATGTCTCGTTTATTGTATTGAACAATCATATTGCTTCTTATCCGGTGAAATGCTATGATTAATAAACCTTTTTGTGTACGAAACTACTTGAAATTCATGACATGAAAGCCCAACCAATCACTGATTTCCTTCTATCATGCTAATGCAAGATGATGTTGCTGTTGGGATGGGAAGGAATAATTTATTTATTTCAAAATAAAAATTAAAGCGCTGTCGATAATTCTAACTTCATACTTATCATCAAGTATCTTCTAACAAGTCACCATGTCACTGCGTGAGATCAACCACGGGTTCAGTATCAGCGCTTTCCAAAAATATGTAATCCAAAATCCAAAAATTAATTACGAAATAGTACAAATCAGTTGTTCAGATTTCATGAAACATTCTTTTTTTCCAAAATTCATCCTCATATACGAGATATCAAAAAATGAGCCTATCAATATCAAAACGAGTAAGCACAGCCCGGTGCAAAATATTTCTCTCAGTTCCAATCGTTTCTTTCTCGATACTCATGTTCACTTAACGTATTCCAGTACCTATTTATTGGGCTTATTGAATTCAGTTTTTATACAAATTTATGTACTACTAGCTTAACCCAGTACGAGCGCTGCTACGCTTGCAACTAAATAAATGAAAATTGAATAGAACTGGCACGTTAATGGTTGTTTTCCGGCATGAGTTTTTTCCTTGACTAGGAAGGGGTTCAAATTTCTATCAGAGCATGGTTCTTACCCGAGAAATACACATTTTCTGTTTTAGTTACTTGAATAGTTTGGAAGTTTTTTTTTCCACTTATTCTCGACCATACTAGTTTTTGTTGACTCCAAATTACTCTAAACAAATTCTAAGCATTATATGATAGCCTTATATTAGCACTAAATGCAGATATAAAGCATGAATGCTGTGAACATGATAAATACTTTTATGCATTATAGCAGCCATATATGCGCATATAATGCTAGCGATAATGCTAAATTTTGGGTAGAGCTAGAATGCATTTATGATGCTAATATGAAGCTGGCATACATAACATATGATAGTATAGAACTTTTAAGCAACATTAATGCTCATATAGTGCTATTATCAGGCTATAGCTTAAAAACTTCTTCTTACTAAATTTGTTTTCATTCCCTTTATTGTTTCTCGAGTTATGCCGGGATTTGTGTTTCATTTGTTTGGGAGCCTCCCCACTTTCCATAGAATGGAGGGATTTGCAATCACCATAGAAACGTTTTTTGTTTTCAGAATTCTCCACGTGCCAAATATGGTTTCAGTTGTTTGATTAGTTCTTGAGTTATGCAGAAATTTGTGCATTATTTGTATGGTAGACTCCCCTTTCAGAAACGAGAGAGGTTTAGAATCACCTCAGAAACATTTAATGCCATCAAAAATCTCCAACTGACAAATTTGGTTCCATTTTCTCAATTAGTTCTCGAGTTATGTAGAAACTTATGTTTCATTTGTATTAGAGCTCCCCCTCTGTCTCTCTCTCTTTGGAACACATTCACAAAGGGATCTCAAACTACCATTGGAACATTTCATGTCTCCAGAAACTCTCACTTCCAAATAAGGTTCCATTTGCTTTAAAAGTTCTCGAGTTATGCAAAAATTTGTGATTTGGAAGGATTTCATCATTAAAGAAACATTTCTTGTATTCAGAATCGTCCACATGCCAAATATGGTACCATTTGCCTTATTAGTTCTCGACTAATTCTGAAATTTATGCTTCATTTTTTTGAAAGACCCCCCTTTTGGAAAAGGATGGGGTGTCAAACCACCTAAAAAAACATTTGTTGCCTTCAAAAATCTCCACATGCCAAATTTGGTTGTATGTGCTTGAATAGTTGTCGAGTTAGGCGAAAATTTGTGTTGAATTTGTATGGGAGGACCCCTTTCCATGCGAGGGGTCTCATATTATCATAAGATCTTTTCCCGGCCCCAAGAACCCCTTCATACAAAATTTCACGCCAATCGGGTTAGTAATTCTCGATTTTATAAGGTTCAGACAGAAAGACAGACAGACAGAGATTATCCATATATAAGAATATCTATGACATATAAAGAAATCCCCTTAAAGTTTTTCTTGTGTGTGTTTTCTGATGATTGTTGTCTGTGTGATTTAAAATGCACTGTTAGAGCCTGTTCACGTTAAACACCCACAGAAAAGCAGCAAAAAAAAATTACACATAATTACAAAAAAAACTATTGTTTATTTCACGACAATAGAGTTATGTCAACATTAGAAACAGTTGATTATAATGTTAATACTTCTTTCTGTAAAATTCTCGAACTCTCTTGAAATCATCGGTAACATTTGCTTTCTTTTTAATTTTGAAGAGTTTCCACTTAACTAGAGCCCAGTACTTCTCTATTGGGTGATGTTCTGGACAGTTTGGTGGATTGGCTGTTTTTCGCACGTCTTTTTGTACCTTATACCATTCCAGAACGCATTTCGAATAGTGACAAGTGGCCGAATTAGGCCAAAACAGAGCTGCAGAGTCATGGCTTCTGATCAACGGAAGCAACCGCTTTTGCAGAAATTCTTTATCGTACACATCCTTATTGATAGTACTGGTAGGGACGGCACTTTTAGATTATGGACCACAACTACATATGGCCTACCAAATCAAATATTTCTTCGAGAATTTGAACACCTTCTTTGTCCGGAAATGTTCGGAAACAGCGATTTCTTTGCTTTGTGGTATAAAAAGCCAGACTTGGAAGCTACGTAACACTTCTGTGTTCGATAAAGTACTCGGGTACCTTTTCAAGTTTTACATTACGAATTGTCATAGTTTATTTTAAAACAGGAAGCTGAAATTCAGTGATATCGTAGTAAAAGCCGGAAACCAATTTTCAGAACAAAAACATTTCGTAAAGAAGCGAAAAGGGGCCGAAGAAGAGGACTTTGATGTGTTTTATCCCTTAAATGTTCAACAGGGTATCTGGGTACCCACCAAATTCAAATAATTGTAACTCAGGCAATTATAGACCGATTTCAATTTTTATGCACTGTGGATTCAAAAACTCATGCGCTTAGTGAACATTATATGCACAGTCCGTTTGAATTCCTCTGATTCCCAGATGTTGAAGATTTCGGAGCTTCGGTCCACCACAGAGACACTATTATTGGAATATCAATTGAATTGCCGGGAATGGATGTCACAATCTTTGGAGAAACGCCTACAAACTATTTCTATTCTATTGTAGGTCCTATGTCGACAAAAATAATTTTAAATTTTGTTATTCAGTTACGCTGTTTTTACAACAGAGGTTGTTAGAATTTTGATCGCGGATGTTGTTAAAATAACTGAAATTCTAACAAAAGATCCTCTAGAAGTAACAAAATTATAGCAAACTAAAGGGCGATACGGTCAAAATTTGGTCAATATCAACTTGACGTATTTCTTTCAATTTTGCATTTAAAAAACCTGAACACCCCTCATTTTGAAGGTGTGTGTGTGTAGAATGTTGTTCCTATTTTGATTTTGGAATTCACTCTTCAGTTGTCAAAATGCCGTCCAAGCAAGAAGAGCAGCGTATCAAAATTTTGCTCGCGCATCGCGAAAATCCGAGCTACTCGCACGCAAAGTTGGCAAAATCGCTAAAAGTTGCCAAATCAACCGTTACAAATGTAATTAAAGTGTTTGGGGAACGTTTGTCGACAGCCAGGAAGTCTGGATCGGGGGGAAATCGAAAACCGGAAGCCGCTGAGACGACAAAGAGAGTTGCCGGTAGTTTCAAGCGAAACCCTAACCTATCTCTCCGAGATGCCGCAAATAAGCTGGGTGTATCGTCTACAACCGTGCATCGAGCCAAAAAACGAGCCGGACTATCGACTTACAAGAAGGTAGTGACTCCAAATCGCGATGATAAACAAAATACGACGGCCAAAGCGCGATCCCGGAGGCTGTACACGACGATGCTGACGAAGTTTGACTGCGTGGTAATGGACGACGAAACCTACGTCAAAGCCGACTACAAGCAGCTTCCGGGACAGGAGTTTTATACGGCAAAAGGAAGGGGAAAGGTGGCAGATATTTTCAAGCACACGAAACTGTCAAAGTTCGCAAAGAAATATCTGGTTTGGCAAGCCATCTGTACCTGTGGCTTGAAAAGCAGCATTTTCATAGCTTTGGGACTGTCAACCAAGAAATTTACGTGAAAGAGTGTTTGAATAAACGTCTGCTGCCTTTCCTGAAGAAACACGGTTGTTCCGTACTGTTTTGGCCGGATTTGGCATCTTGCCATTACGGTAAAAAGGCCATGGAGTGGTACGCCGCCAACAACGTGCAGGTGGTTCCCAAGGACAAGAACCCTCCCAACACGCCAGAGCTCCGCCCAATTGAGAAATACTGGGCTATTGTCAAGCGGAACCTAAAGAAGACCAAAAAAACTGCTAAGGACGAGCAGCAGTTCAAGGCAAACTGGTTTTCTGCGGCGAAGAAGGTGGACAAGGTGGCTGTACAAAATCTGATGGCAGGGGTCAAGCGTAAGGCCCGGCAATTCGGATTTGGAAAAGCGGAAGCCTAACTGAATATTTTTCCTGAATTTTATACTAATTGAACTTGAAAAAGAAATTTAATTTGATTTTTTAAATAAACGATTTCACCGATTTACACGCGTTTTCCCTTGACCAAATTTTGACCGTATCACCCTTTATGATATACATATAACATAAACAAAACATACTTTGCAACAATTTTGTTACGATGTAGCAAAATCATATTAGCTAGTGTTAAAATTAATTCACTTCTTTACGCAGCTTCTGCCTCCCAGAGCATTGTATCATAATTTGTTATAAATATGTTTTACAATTATCCAGATGAAAATGTTTCAAGCAAATTTATATCATAATCAGTTAGTTTCAACAAGGTTTATTATAATTTTGTAACGTTCATGTTATACGCTCCTGGTCGGGTTTCCATGAGACCGATAGTGGCCATAAACATATTTAGAAGGAAACTCTGGCAATGTTGGTATCAAAATTCATGAAATTTCTCCAGAATGATACTTCTCAACCTTTTTTAGCCATCTGATGAGCTACCCTCGAACCGGTCATTCCGGAATAGGTTCTCTTCGGAATAGGTGCGGCTTCGAGAAGCCATGTACATATTTAGAAGGAAAACCTGGCCTGCAAATCAGATATAGATACAAATCAGATATGGATACAGTGGCAAATGACCCTCTTTGATTGATTTCATAAATTTTCATACCTATTGCAAGGATACTTATCTAAACACTTTTATGGCCACTTCAAGCGTCATAGGAACCTGTTCAGGAATGGCCGTTCCAAAGAAAAAATATCAAATCCTCAAAAAGTTTTAAGGAATAACCTTCTAAAGCAATTTCACGTGAACTTGTTCCAGAATGATCGTTCCGTGGACAAATCATCAACACCGTACGAGAGTGAATGTGGAACGGTATAGACAGGCACGGAATAGACAAAATTCTATTCTCGAAGGAAAAAGCGCCAGATGGAAGATCGAGACCGCGAAACAATGGAAGTACTGTACCGTGTTAATGACACACGTAAATTCTACCAGGAGTTAAACAGCTCGCCCAATGGCTTCGTACCACGAGCTGATACGTGCAGAGACCTAGAAGCCAGCATTCTCACAGGAGAGTGTGAGGTGATTGAAAAGTGGAAGTTTCGACGAGCACCTGATAAACCGAACCATGTCTCAATACATGGTGCTATACGATGAATATACACTTATATAAAAATGGGGTTGTGATGGCAGTAGCAATCACGCACGATATAAACAACGTTTTATCGACGAGGACGAGGACCACGAACTGCAGGAATATAGAGATTCCCATATTTCCGCATTCTCGTGAGTTCCTCTACGGTCGATTGGGCATCGTAGATCTGACGGTACTGAAGAAATTGCTTGGAACAATGATCTTCCTTTATCTTCCCATAAAACTAGTATTTGCAAAAGAATGCGCAGAGCTAACTTAACGTGAGGTTCTTCTTATGAATGTGCAAATTCAAAATTTGAAGAATGTTTTGGTACCGTTATTCAAGCAAGTCGTTTCTGTTAAATCAGTGATGCTGTTTACGATGATGGACGCCAACGATGATGGAGTCGTCAACGATTTGACTGGAACCAACTCGCAAGCCTGCTATATTTGTGGAACATCTGGCAAACAACTGAACAATTCCAGAAGTGGTCTAGACTCTGATGATCCTGGCAAATATAAATATGGCTTTTCTCCTTTTCATGCGTATATAAGAACTATGGAAATGTTATTGAAGTGTCTTATAGACTGGTGCTTGATAAACCTACATGGCGTGTTAGCAAGCCAAACAGAGCGGTAAAAGCTAAGGAAACGGAAATTCAAAAGAAAATGCCTGAGGAATCGGGTGAGAATAGTATATTCTTCAATATTTTTAATTGACTTCATCTAACTATATCTTGCGATTTTTTCACAGGTTTACGCATTAGTGGGCCGGTTCCAGGAGGTGACAATTCCATAATATTTTTGTTGATGATGACAAATCAAGTTGCAATGCTACGTTACGATAGATCTGCTTACTTTATATGTATCAGGACATGTTAATTATTCACCTAGTCCATAAACACTTGAAATAAATCTGATAATTGTAGATTTGCGACATAAAAACTGATTTTTTCAACGTGCTGCTAATAAGCACAATCAAAAAAGACCTTTCCCAAATTTTGCTTAAATGTACTTTGAGATATACTTAATCAACTAGTATACATAACTATCGGTTTCACTTGCGCCTTTTTGAAATGTAACGCTTGAATGTATCGGTTATAAAACAACAAAACTGATGATAACTTTTCACAGTCTTGGGAGCAAATGAGCATTTTATATAAACTACAATCGCGTTGAACATAGTTGGCCTAAAAATATATATTCTATCTATCAAAACAAACAAGTTTGATAGTGAATTATTGTATTGGTGAAATTAGGTGTATAGGACATTTTTGCTTAAAACGCAGCGTAACTCACTGGAAACTGTTCAGAAGACATCAATACGCTATCTCTTATATTCTTTGAGTTATTCATTTATTCCACCTAATTAGTCTCCCTGGACCACAGTGCATTGGTGACCACCGATAACGACACGAGCAAAGAGATACAAAGGCGCATAATGAGTGGCAATCGTGCCTGATTTGAACTCCGAACAAACGCTGAGATCGAACAAAGTTCGCTGCATTACAAAGCATTAATTAGACTGGTGGTTGAACCACGAATTGCATCAGTTGCTGAGAGATCCTCCCATCGTACACATCGCTGAAACCGGTCGACTACGATGGGCTGGGCATGTCGTAAGAATGTCTGACGCCAGTGGTTCTTGAAAATGAACCGATAGGTACAAGAAAAAGAGGCGCGTAACGTAGAATGCGGCCTGCGGACTCTCAGCAGACAGCGAGGCTGGCGAGTGACAGCCATGGAACGATTACAATGGAGACAACTTCTGTGTACAGCAGAGGCCACACCGGCCTTGGTCTGATTGGTAAGGTAAGTATGCGTTATTGGAAAGCATCATAGCTGGTACGCGCGATATTTTGAGACCATATATTTCAACAAACGTTACAGAAAAGTGTCCACGGTTAGTCTTTTGATATTGCCCAGTTTGCCCAGCATGCAGCCCCATGCAAGGAAGTCATGAAGACTCAAGCCAAGTGTAGAGATATGCCATTCTTTCAACAAAATAAAATCAGAAAAGTTGCAAAGCTTTCTAGACCGGTGGAGAACGCATCTTTTCGCTAACCGATACAATGTGCAATGCTTCATCCAAATCAAAGATGGCCGTGTCTACATGTTGTGACGTTAACACGCTACTGCCATATGTTCAGCTTTAGCATCCATCACAGTGTGCTCAACAGATAGCGCAGGTGTGTTAGTGACCATGATTTGTAGTGAAAAATGTTCGATGTGTTATGTCTGTTTGTCTGTGATATGAATGTTAATAAATTAACGGAGATGGATTAATATAAAAATATAAACATTTTCATAAGAAACTCGAGTAGTTACGGTTTTTGGTGATAAATTTTGATGCTGCAGATCGAAAATTATGCAGAAAAAATGCAAAACTATCAAATTTAAAAAGATTTTTTTCCCTAAAGAGGACAAAAGGGGACAAACAATTTTGCATAGATCTTGTAGATGGAAGTTTGTACTTTCAGTTCACGGACTCTGTGTTTGCAAATATTTGCAAATAAAGGAATAAGATATCATGCAAAAACGTACATTTTTTTACACATCAACCCCTACAACTTTTCTAATACAATAACTAGCAACTATCTTGTATCTTCAAAATGTGTCATTTTATACCCTAAAAGTCATCTATGCAGAGTTTTCAGATTAAAATTGAAATGAAAAAGTTACAGCAAAAAACTGTCTTTTCAAGTCCCACCCTAAGGAAAGTTAGAAAAACTGTTATAAAACGATACGTAAATGAGATAGTATTAAATTTTTTTCACCAAAATTTCATTAAGTTTAAATATCTACAATTCTGTTGAAACAAAAAATCCTCTAAACCGTAATAATAAAAAGTTGAAACTTTTATTATGAACATAAAAGGACCACCCTAGTCACAACCCAAACCAAAAGATAGATCTTATTTTAAAAATTAAACCTCCCGAAGACACTATCTGTCTAAAGTTAATGGTTTTCGAGTTATCGATTTTTGTCGTGAAATTTGTCCATTCGGACAATAGTGTGGTGGTGGAAAAACATGGTTCCAGTAACATTGGCCACCGGGAATCTGCTACAAATGGATAGAGGTTCTTAATTCAATGTGTGAGCAAAGCAGTCCAGAGTAGTTATAGAGAGATTTTGTCTTAGGCAGAATTTCTCAGTGTGTCATTGGTCGTCTTTTGACATTATCATATTAGTTCCACATCATGCCGCAGAGATGGCGCTGCAGTCTATCTTTTCTAAATTAAGAGCTAGAGATTTGCCGTCTTCGGCAAAGTTTCTCAGTATGTCATTTGTCGTCTTTTGACATTATCATATTAGTTCCACATCATGCCGCAGGGATGGCGCTGCAGTCTATCTTTTCTAAATTAAACGCTAGAGAGTTGCCGTCTTCGGTCTTTCTTCAAATAAGGTAGAAAAAAAAAACAAAATACAATATACTAAATTGAATTGTTGTCAAAATTTCAAATACTACCCTACTCTCCAGCTTTGGATTGTATAGCCATTTAAACGCCAACTAGCAGTTGTGTGCCCAACAAAAATAAAACACCCGTAAATCAGGCCGACAGGGTACCCGGGTACCCACCAAATTCAAATGGTTGTCACTCTGGCAAATATTGGCCGATTTTTGTTTTGTTTTCACCGTTAGATTAAGAACCTCGTCTGCTTTATGTAAATTGGCAGCAACGTCCGTTTGGATTTATCTGGTTCCCGTAAATCCGGGTTTCCGGGGTTCGGTACGGAGACATCAAGTGAATTTCTGGAAAAGACTGTCAAAACCTTTGGAATAATTCCTTAAAGTACATTTCTATTGCATATACCTCAATATGCCAACTTGTACCCAGACCGGTTATTCCGGAACAGGTTCCCAGAAGGCCTAGAATGGCGATGAACATATATAGAAGGAAACCCCAGCAAAATGGGTATCAACATTCAGGAAATTTCTTCAGTAAGATATTTCTCAACTTTTTGGGGGCATTTGATGATTTGTCTTCAGACCGGCCATTCCGGATAAGATTCCCGTGAAGCCTCGAGTGGCCATGAACAAATTTTAAAGGAAACCTTGGCAATGTTTGGCATACGGGAAACTGTACTAGGTAACTGTTACGTTGATAAGTCGTCAGATGTCCATTAAACGTTGAGAATATCCTACTTAAGAAATTTCATAAATTTTGATACCCATATTGCCAGAGCTTTCTTCTAAAAATGTTTATGGACAATAAAAGCCATACGGGAACCTGTTCCGGAATGACCGCTCCAAGGACAAATCATAAGATGTTCACAAAACGTTGAGACATATCCTACTAAAAAGAAAAGTCATGAATTTTGATACTCATATTGCCAGTGCATCCTTCTGAATATGTTTATGAACACTCAACGCCTCACATGAACCTGTTCCGAAATAAACATTCCAGGAACAAATGGCCTTAAAACGTTGACAAATATCCTACTGACGAAATTTAATGAATTTTAATACCCATATTTCCAGAATTTCCTTCTGAAATTTTTCTGGCCACTCAAAACCCCACGGGAACGTGTTCCGGAATAATCAGTCGGGGAACAATTCATCAAATGGTCACGAAACGTTGACAAATAACCTACTGAAGAAAATTCATGAATTTTGATACCCATATTGCAAGGGTTTACTTCAGAAAATGTTTATGGCCACTCGAGACCTCACGAGAACCTGTTCCGGAATGGCTGGTTTAGGGACAAATCATCAAATGATCACAAAAAATTGTCAAACATCCTACTGAAGAGATTTCACGAATGTTGATACCCATATCGTAAGGTTTACTTCAGAAAATGTTTTTGACTACTGCAGGCCTCACCAGAACCTGTTTCGGAATGACCGGTTCAGGGGCAAACGGTCACTCCAAGGCCTACTTGTCTGGTGAACTCAGGATTACAAGCAAAAAACGCTTGAGGAATTTCAAGCAGTTCGATACACATATTGTTATGGTTCCATTGAAAAATGCCTATGACCAGCCACGGACCCTTGGGGAACCCTCTCCGGACTGGCCACTTGAAGTATCATACATCCGATGGACCCAAAACAAGAAAAGTCAATCTGCTGAAGAAATTTTAAGAAGTTGGATACCCATATTGCTGGATTTCTACCAAAATTCACGATCAGTATCATTACATCAGTACATTTCATAACCTGTAAACAACAATTTTTCTTGTTCTAAGAAGTATTGTTCAGAGGCTAAATTGGGAAATGTACAATCAACACCAACAATTAATTTTTTTTCACGTATATTGTGACTTGACTATTTTTAAGGTTGTTTTTTTAAATAACGCGGTTTTCTTACGTCGTTTTTTGAAATAACGGACCGCGTAGTAAAATATCTTTTCCAAATGAAGCTTTAGAGAATTGCCGTTCTCAGTAAAGTTGTTGAGAATGTAAAATATAGTACCTTGACATTATCAGATTATCGAGCTCTAGGAAGGTGCTGTCTTTAACAAAGATGTTAATTGTATATAATAAAGGCATTCAAAATAATCACGTTAGATCCAGATCGCACGTCAGAGATGGCGCTGCCATATTTGCGGCATAAATTAGAACTAATATGACAGTGTCTAAAGGCGATGAATGACATACTGAGAAATTTTGCCACGGACGGTAACTCTCTAGCACTTCATTTGGAAAAGATAATCTGCATCGCCATCTCTGCGGCATGATATGGAATTAATATGATTACGTCAAAAGACGACCAATGACACATTGAGAAATTTTGCCGAAGACAAAAACTCTCTATAACTACTCTGGACTGCTTTGCTCACACATTGAATTAACAACCTCTATCCATTTGTAGCAGATTCCCGGTGGCCAATGTTACTGGAACCATGTTTTTCCACCACCAATACATTTTCATGACCATATCCTTGCAATATGAATATGAAATATAATTTTTATTCCCTTGACTTTTTTTACGACGTTTTTTGAAATAACGCGGTTTTTTTTACGCGGTACCATTACCGTCGTAAAAAAAAACTTCAGTGTATTTGCCATTTCAATTTGGAAGAAGTTACGGAAAGAGTAGAGGTAGGAACGATTGGAAAGATTTTTGAATAACTCAGTACTATCTCACAACTGCAGCTATTATTTTGAAATTTGCATCTTAACATAGTTTTTGTGAAAAAAAAAAAGAAACTCTTTGCTCATAATTTGACGTAAAAGTGTTTCCACTGCATAGGATCATCCCTGTTTTAGGTAAACTAGACATACTTCAAACGAAAAACACGGAACTAATAAGGGCTGTGTATTTTCATTAGATGTGTGACCCAATTTCACTAAAGCATGGGGTTAATCTTTTTTTTCCAACAGTTACTCAGCGCCGGTTAAATGATTCTTTCCGTGAGGATTCCAACGAATCGCGAGCGCTTCTTTTATTGTTATTGACTCTTCCTCCTCCTGCCGACGTAGAAAGTCACCCGAGTATGGCCCATTTGGCACCCCTTCTACTACCGCGGTGATCCGACAGTCGGCGAAGAGGAAATCAACTGTTGCAAATGTTCGCGTTATCACAATTTGTGACACCCATAATGAGCTCCGAACCTGACTGGCGGTGCGGGCTTTCCGTTTCACAATTTGATGACGGTCTCCACTCTCGATTGGATTGCCTCGTTCCAAATGTCCGCCGTCTTATTGAAGCCCCGAAAAATGGGAAATAAAATCTCTGCTCGTCGTCTTCGAGGTCCAAATGATTTCTGCTGGCTGCCGTCGGTGAAGCTGCCGATGAAAAACAGCCAATATTCCTACATCGGTAAACACACAATCGCGCATACCGCCAAAACCGGTTCGCCAAGCCCCGGCTTAGAATGTGACTAATTTTTTACGAGCGCTATTAAATTAAATTTTCATTTATCATTTTTCGAACGACAAAAATATCGTCCGAGACACACTCTTTATGGGTCTTAATTGAGATACTGTCTTAACCTCTGCGCTGGCTGGTCGCTGGAAGCACCCTCCTTACGGTAGATGGAGACGCCCGGTTCATTAAAATCTCATAATTCGATCGTGACGACGAAGACGTCGTCAGTGACGACAAAACGTTTCAGTCGACATCCAACCTAACAACTCATAAATTTCGAAAGTTTCGCGCTCGGTGCAAGATTAATTCGATTCCCTTTCCCGCTGCAGAGTAGTACTGGTTCTCCACGTCCTCTGAAGATAAACTACCACCGCCACCCTAACGTCATAGAAAAAATGAGCACGCGATTAGCCCTGATTGCGGCAGACGGCGGCCCGGACCGGCAGTTGATATTTTTTTTCTCTATTTTTTGCCTTCAATGTAGGTAGTTCCAGTTTCGAAACTTCATTTGAATAGAATCGATATCAATCACCGAAATGGTGCGCGCCCGACCAATAATTTCATAAGAAAGCCGCGATTGCGATTGTTTCCCAACTTGATTGATCTTTTCAGTTTCCTCGGTTTGTGATTCCGGCTTCAAAGTGGATGGAATGGGAAGATAAGGAGGCAGACCTAGCGGGAATTGATTCGGTATCGAGCGTTTCAAAGATTGCCGCTTTAAACTGCCTAATAGGTGGGAAAATTGAATCCACTTGAGGCGTGTTGTGAATCGTATTGAGTATTGAGAGTCCATCCAGTGCAGTAAATATTGCGTGAATTTGTAACTTTTCGCTCTCTGAAATCTCCCGGAACCAGAATAATGCCACTAATCAATCCAGCATCCCGCCCAAGAATCGATCGTTTCTTCAGAACTAATAAGCAAAAGCCCGGGATCTGTCATCATGCCCTCGGTAGTTTCTTCCAATTTGTACGCTCCCAGCCAGTGAGGCGGCATCCGATGCTTTGTTTTTTTCATCATTGCCCTCTCGGAAAGGAAATTACGATTCTCTGGTATGCCCTCGACTCCGTCGTTCTGGCGGCCAGCGGCCTTAGAACCGTTGCAAGCTGACTGTGTGTCGCGCCCAATTGATTCCAATAAATTAATTTGTTTCCAACTTCTCAGCATTGCAGTACAGCGAACTGAGTCGATGGCACACTCCCGAGAGGAAAAGAAAAGAAAAGACTTGCAGGTTTGCCTTCTTTTGAAAGTCTCTTCGCACCAATCCAACGGAGCCTCGACTCGACGACGATGATTGAGAATGGTCGGGTGTTAATTGACTGGAGCGCGCAAAAGGAGAGGTGATGGTAGACGAAAGGTGAAAAGCATCCAAGGTAGACAGGTTGACAAAAGTTTTCCGCTATGAGAAGACGAGGGTGCTGGCGGTGCTCATTCGCTACCTCCTAGTGTTCCTGATGGTTCTGGATTGGCTCCAGGGAGGAAATGAATCTCTATTAAGTTTTCTTTGGTCGAGAATAGACTCCCTTCGTTATGAGGTAAATACCGAATGGAAGATGATTCTCAGAGTGAGGGGGAGGATGGGAAGATGGAGCGGCCTGAGGCAAATAACTATATTTACCAATTAGCGTATTGGTGTGAATGATAATGAGATGTAGTTTGTGGCCTTTGAAGTTTTTCTCATGTCCGTGTTTGGAGGCGCAGTTCTCTCATAAGCTCATCATCATCATCATCATCATCATCATTACCATCATCAACGTTGTTTTCATCGACATGATCTGGATCATCATAGTTCTGGTTGGCATGGTCGTAGACAATTTTTCAACGCCCTCCTCTTCGTTCCAATGTCTAGGTAGATGCTATAATTCTTCGTAGCCTGGTGTGTTAGGGGATGGTTTTACCAAACCAAAGGTGCTGGGTTCAATTCACTGCCTTGGGAAAGTAGAATTATACACTTAGGCAAATAATCTTAAAAATTTCATAAGGTTCAACTTATGAATGATGCTTTGGAATTTCATTAGGTTGACTTATGAATGAATTATGGTTCACACGACGTTGTTATTGTACGCCTTTCAGCTTTCCTGATTACCAGTGTTGATACATACTTCTCAGCAAGTCACTGGAAACATAACCTCATTGTCCAAGGTTTAAATCCAGGTTGCGCTCCATATTTTTATTTTTTTCAACATAATTTATTTCATAAGGCAAATTTATGAAATTCATATTGTTTTCTTATATAAAATAATCATAATACAATATTATGAATATCACAGGTTTATTTCACTGAGTGTAGGGCCAATTACACATTTCATCAAATTAAAATTTGGTAAGACCAAAGAAGAATGCTAAGATGGAACAGTTGGTACACATATTTTTTTCATTTCAGTGTCCTTTTCAAAAATTCCAAACGGTCCCTTTCGAATGAGCACTCTCCAGTAAACGGGCTGACAGATCTTGTTATGCTCATGCCGTGCCCTCGTTGTGCAAACAAAGACCAAAGTACATTGAAAACAAGGTAAACTATATTGCCAGATGTCATAGTATTCTCACATATACGCTCATTCGAGCTTACTCAATGTTAAGTAAATTTTATTCAATTGATTTATTGTTTTTCAAAACATAAGAAAACTGCGCCAAACTCAATATTGAGATAGCTACAACATTTTTTTTTCATTAATATAAAATGGGTCGGACAACGTCGTTCTCAATTTGCGCTTTAGAAGGTAATTTAAAATCTAAATGGTATTAGAAAATTAATAATCAGTGGCGACATGAAGCAGATAGCAGCCACTGTAGATGTGGGAACGTATCTAGAAAAAAACAAAGCTGTTTTATCTTGACAGGGATTTGTTGATTTTAAATAGTTTATTACATTACAGATAAATCAAAAGAAATTCGAAACTCCTTTTGGAGTATGAGTCGAGACCAGACTATAAAGGGTTTATTGGCAAAATGCCTATTATACAATGCGGATAAATTTATTGGTGTTGAAAATGATAAGCGAGTATTTCATCACCCTTGCCTTCCCAAGTAACCACAAGCATTATATTATTGCACTTGTGCAACCCAAAATCTACATCATTAATGCGGGATTGCATCAATTCAACAGTTTTCATGTAATGAAGCGTTAGATTAGCTTTTAGAATATAGTGATGCATTACCGATGCAATAATGCTACTTTAGTAATGCATAAGACATCATAAAAGATAAAGCATAATAAAATATATAGCATTAGTTCGATCTTGGCCCTTTTCAGCTTTAAGCCAACTTTAATGATTCACTAGACGTAATGCATATGCCCTATAAATGCATGATATTATAGCCAAATGTAATAATCGAGCCACAATTTTTTAACATACTACAGTGCATGCTTCGCCGCATAATCAGCGGAACTACATCTATGGATGGGACCTATGCCATTGGCCATTTGATCCAATGATCAAAAGTTATTGCTGCATTCAAATAATTGTCAAATTTAGTATTTATATACTTTTCACCCACACATTATATTTATCACGGAACCGATGAAGGACGGCCCATTGACTACTGATTTCTGTTTTTATTTTGGTTGTTAAATAAAATGACATTCTATGGTGTTTTTTCAAAAGGCCTTCATTGACTCTTATAGTATCTTTTGCGGGAGCAAAATAAAAATAAATACTCATTTTCATCAATTTTTGATTTCATATTAATGAGTAAGTTCAACTCAAAACTAAATAACTAAATTTTTTGGTTATGATTGTACAGGTTTGGTCCCAAGGGTCTCATATTGTTACGAAACTTTGTCCACTCGTACATGAACAAAAAAAAAATCAGGGTTGACAGTTTTTCTGGAAAACGTCAATTGAAGTTTTCCAATTTCCACGAACTTCACTAAATAGGGCTTCAAATGGTGAGTTGACAACATCGAAGGAGGGTGCGACCGACCTCTGGTCCTCAAGTTCCTACCTCACGCCTCCACGAGTCATATGATCACAAAAGACTGCCAGCTGAAACATGGAGACGCTGGTTGGCGTAGCCTGGGCAATGTTGTCAATCTGACAATAGCGAAGTGAGGGGGTGCGACCTGTAAATCATATCATTATTTTCCGTTCTCATATCTTTCACGTCTTCCAGGTCATCATTGTAAAAAACATTTAAAATTCATTTTTTTCTCATGGCTGCCATATATTGTTTAAGTTTTCTGGTTCATAATGGATGCGCAAGTTTGTCTTCAATCGCAACAAAACAGCAGTCGGCACACATGTAATTTTTAGTTCATATTATAATATCCCTTCACCATATATATTATCTTATATGACATTGTTTATTCATTACCATTACCATTCATCTTTATCATCATCACCACTATTTTTATCGTTACTTGTGTTTTCGTGATTGACATATTAACATTAAAATAATTTTATAATTTTTAGCTCATAGTTTATATATACTTTTAATTATTACGTCTTATCTGTCCAATTATTTTTTTGATCCTTTCTTCTCCTCTGATGATTAAGAAGTATCTAGTGCCTTGTATACAAGAAGCTGCAAAGGAATCTGTGGCAGGCTTTTGCACTTATTACTGAGAGAATTTTTCATTTCCGGTTTGCGAATGGACATTTACCCAAATCTGAGCTGATCTGATTCGTGCAGCGCTGTGTGTCATTTGAATAGTTTCTGATTTAACAGTTCAATTTTCGTCAACTGTGTCATAACTCACAATATCATTATATTTGGTGATACTGTTTTATTGATTTTACTACAGATAATTTGAACATTACTTATTGTTTTTGTATGTCCATTTGTCTTTAACTTACTTTCAATCAATTCCCTGTTTCAGGAGCAACTCCTAACTCATGAACAATAACTATTAGGTCAGCAAAAATAAAAATGGATTGCTGTTATAAAATCAACATCAACAAGAAAATTGTGAATATGGCAAGAGCAAATTTAAATGTATAAATGTTAGTTCTGTGAAATTTCAATAGACTTAACAAACTTTTTCAGGATATTTCAAATCAAGATGTTGGTAAATAGCTGCTATCGCTGAATACGAACGAAAACTTGCAACAATTTACAAAATTTCTTGCATTTCAGGATCAATCGACGAATGAAGATCATATATAATAGATATGAATGGTTGTAGTATTTTCCATTTACATAAATATGTACACTATTATAATAATAAATATTTCATGGGAATGGGAGGGACCATCAGGGCATCCGATTGAAGCACTCTGGATGGGGAGAGTGGAAATGCCAACTCCCCATTGCTAACAGTTTGTGAATAGAGGGCGGGCTCTTCTCCCCGCCCATTGGGGCATCCTCCTGTTAGATGGCTTGCATCGACAGGCCAGTCAAGGTGGTGCATTCGATCATGCCTTGACCTACCCCGCATGGGGATGCTTGGCAAAAGTTTGTGTTTCCTGTTTCGAAATATGTACTACCTCACAATGCCCTCCGCTCAATTTAAAACTACTTCTATTCAATTTTCACAGCCTGCCGTGAGCTAACGGAACTATCAATACTTTCTCTTAACAACTTTGTTCTAGCAAAAAAAAATGCTGTCTACTCCTAGAGCCTCATGGTGATTTTTCCTGTATTCTGTATTAACTGAACTTGAAAACGAAAAAGAATTTGACTTATTTATAAAAACTTTGATCGACTCACACACATTACTGTTTGACCAAATTTTGATCGGAACCCCCTTTACTCTGTGACCATGGACCCAGCAGAATGTAATGTTGGAGTTATTAGATCTGTCTATAGATTGTATCCACGGGTGAAGAGATTTTCCGCTTTCGAAGAATTGGAGTGCGCTGGCCGAGTCAGTGAAAATAACTGCAGGAAAATTCATAGAAGATATTGTGTCAACCATTAGTTTCAACGCAGCAGCTTCAGCAGAAAAATCGAGCAGCAGTTTGGTAATCGAAAAGATGTGAATATATCTGGTGCGTTTACACCGAATCCCACGCTGTTGGTGACCTTAGACCCACCTGTGAAGTATTTCTTGTGGAATTTTTAATTTCTCGCGACGACCGAATGAAATTCTGCCTGCACTTTTAATGGAGAGTCTGCTGTTGAAAATACTCTTTTTAGCCGCCAATCAATGCAGGGGAATGGAATCATTCCATCTGGAGTGGTTTATTCGAATCAATGGTAAGACTTTAAGAAGTTTCTTTCCTGCATATCTGTGGTACAGAATGTTTGCAACATCAATAAGGAGAGAGTTTGGGAACGATTTGATTTTGATCGTTCGATTTAAGAGATTGCACGCTTTGCAACAATTAGGACTAACAAATAATCAAATGGTAGAACGCCGGCTTCAACGTTCGTTGATTCAGTTGGTAATGATGGAAAAAGTCCGGATTTTTTCCAACATTTGTCGCTATATAGCGATTGCTTGAGGACTGGCACCGTCCGATTGTATGCAATAGACGATCCCTGTTTTGTAAGTCAGCTCTTGCTTGTTCAAAATGGTGGTTAAGCGAAAGATGTCGGCACAAGGAGTTTTAACAACCTTCCGGTACGGGATACAAATACCATCGACAGTGACTTCACGAGACCATGGAACATGTCTATGGTTACATGCACGTGAGATGGAACATTTATCTGCTGCCATTTGGAATCCATTGAAGTTTTCCCAATCGGTAACGTCTCTGACAGCAGCTTGCAGTTTTATGCGAACTCTTGTAGCGTTCGTACGTGACAAAAGGTTTCCAATAGTGACATGGAAACTTCGATGCGACAGAAAAGATTGAATAAACATTGCCAAATTACCCTCAAATCCCCATTAGTTAAGGTCACCTTCACGCCACACGTAGTTGTACGCCTTTGTGCTTGCCAGTTCAGTCGAGTGTGTTGATGTTCCACGACCTTGGTGAAGAGCATGTTGCTGAGGATCTAGAAGACCTCGATCTTCAAGACATGTTATTGAACGATGATTAACCATCCGTTCAATGATTTTTCCATTGCAACTTGTTAAGCTGATCTCACGCCTTTTCAGACCTTGCTCCAACTTTTGGAATTGGGATAATGGTACTTCAGGTTGTCTTTTCAGCATTGAATATGCTATCAGATCTGGGCCGCAGGATTTTACTCTGGCATGGTCTAGGGCCCATAGTAGTTCTGACATTGATAATGTCCTGTTATACGATTCATTTTAGGCGAGGTTGGTGAGAATAAAATAAATACGATGGGCTTCGAACTTTCTTTTATTCTTAAGAAATGCCTCTGAGTACAAAGCTGAGAATGAAATGGAACTAAAATCTCACGAGAAACCTTAATGACCACTTTGTGGAGAGTAGCTTGCAACATGCCTAACCTAGTGATGAATACTCCAACCGATGGATATTTGATTTCACGAAAAAGGTCTGTCCGGATTATGTTCCAGCAAAACATATTTTTCGAGAAACGTCTCCAAACGGGGGCTCTCGCAAAGACCATTCACAATGCTGGAATTCTCTTTCGCTCTTCTTTCATCAAACAACTCCTCCCCCGGATGCGATATGATAGAATTCAATCTCCTGATAAATTTCACAGCTATTGCAAAGAGACGCTTGCTGTACGTGTTCAATTCCTTACTTCGTACCGCTTGAGTGAAGACAGGTCAAAGTGACAGCTATCTGCATGGCAACATTACGAATTTGAATAAAAAAATGACAGAAAAGGATCAACTTTCTTCGTTCAATTTGCAGCACATGGTGGGACGCTCATCCGGAAGGTCTCATAACTCTTCATAAAACTATTGTTCTCTTTGTTCTAGAGGGCTCTTTTTACATTCTCACGGCAAGAAAAAGTCACTTTATAAAAATGGAATGAATTCAATATCGTTGTCTGCGTATTACTCTTGGCTGTATGCACTCAACGGTTAACATGAGTCTCGAAATTCTGGCAGGAGTAAAACCGCTCCAGAACCAGTTCTGGAAGCTCGCGCTTAGAATATTATTCAAATGTGGAGTGAAAAACGCATTTGTAATAGTAAATTTTGAAGAACTGCTAGGGCTGAACTCACAATCCCGATACATGAGAGTATACCACTAAATATCCGAATTGTGTCATCCGTACACTAGACCATGCTCGCTTCACCTATAGCAGATCCTTAATACATTAAGGAGCCAACATCTCACTGTGGAGTAGGTCAAGGTACGGACTAATCCGCCACCTCAAGCTAGCAGTGTTGCTATCACCACATGAGCGTAATCCAACACGTTACATTTGCCTGTTGAGGTGAGATGTTGAGCAAAGGTAACTTCCTTGGTTCGAGTACTACTTTACTTATGCCATTTCTATCAATTTTTAATACTTCTATTCTATTTTCAATCTACCGTATACTGACGGTACTTTCAACACTTTCTCTTCATACCTTTCAGTCTAGCAAACATTACTGTCCGGAGGTGCTTGGGAGCATCACACTTATCCTTGGCAGTCACATGCAGGTTTCCTGGAATCTGGTTGACGACCGCCTTCACATATGTCTCGGCATCCATTACGCAGCAGTGTGGTTTCGTTATCTTCTGGTCGTACAGCTTTCGGACACGGATTTATGTTTCTCGTCATGGTTTGGGAACTTCTTAACCTTAAACGTACGTAGTCCAGCTCAAGTTTGGGTATTCTGCACGAAAATCTCGCTCACATTAATTTTTTAAACCACATCTCAAACTGAGACGCGTGACCGTTTGTTTTTAGGTCAAACTAAGAAAACGATTCAAGAAACCATTGCAATTTATGTTTTGTGCTGTTAACGTAAATGTCCGAATGTAAAACTTACTATCTGTCTCCACTTTTACTAGTGTTTGAGTGATGTTATTTTTAGGTTGATCCGCGAGTTAGTCCTTCACCATACTAAAAACGCTAGTTCCCAATTAGTAGTTCGAAAATTCATAATTAAAATTCCGAAAGAAAAATTGAAAAATTAATATTCAAGGTGGGTCATCGGAAACCACCATTAACGGTTAGAAAAGTGCACCATGGACAATAATGTAAGGTCTAACGGCGCTAGTATTTCGGTGATCATTATCGTACGCCCTAAAGGGTGTCCACGATGAAATTGCCACACTATGAAATTGCTCTAACTTTTTAACCGTTGGGTAGAATGTGATGAAAATTTGGGTGGATTTAGTGCATTATTTACATCCTGCAAGTTTTAAAGTCCTGTGATCAAAACTCGCGGAAACGGAAAACTCGCGGAAAGAACAGCTCGTGCGTGATAAAATCTTGCGCATTCATCACGAGAACAAGGATATCTCGCATCGTTCCATCGCTAAAACGTTGGAAATCGCGAATTCCACGGTGTCGCGAGTGATTAAGCGGTTCGAGGAACGGTTGACCACCGATCGGAAGCCCAGAAGTGAAGGAAAAAGTATTCCGTACAACACCAAAAATCACAACCGCGTAGTTGGGGCCTTCAACCGAAATCCGAACGCCTCCGTTCGGGATGTGGCTAAGAAGCTGCACCTAAGCCGAAATTTTGTCCAGAAGGCCAAAACTAAGGCTGGGCTTCGAACGTTCAAGGTACAAAAGGCCCCTATTCGCGACGAGAAGCAGAACAAGTCCGCCAAAACCCGTGCCAGGAAGTTGTACCTCAACATGCTGACGAAAGTTGAATGCTGCATCATGGACGACGAAACATATGTGAAGGCCGACTTCAAACAGATCCCCGGCAACCTGTTTTTCACGGCCAAGGATAAGTTCAGCGTTCCGGAGCATGTCCGCACTCAGAAGATGTCCAAATTTGCGAAGAAATTCGTGGTTTGGCAAGCCATCTGCACGTGCGGGAAGCGGAGTGCACCTTTCGTGACCCAGGACACGATGAACGGACAGGTGTACATAAAAGAGTGCCTCCAGAAGCGGCTGTTTCCTCTCCTGAAGGCCCACAATGTCCCAACAATCTTTTGGCCGGATTTGGCCTCATGCCACTACTCCAAGGACGTGCTGAAGTGGTATGCGGACAATAAGGTCAATTTCGTGCCGAAAATGTTCAACCCTCCCAACACTCCGGAGCTCCGCCCCATCGAGAAGTACTGGGCGATTATGTAGCAGCACCTTCTTAAACGACCTAAGGTAGTGAAGACAGTCGAGGAACTGAAGAAAGTATGGGTTTACATGCAAAAAACGGTTGATTCACAGGTTGTGCAGAATCTTATGGCCAGGGTTAAGGCCAAGTTGCGGGCATTTGCGTATGGACTGTAAATAAAATACGAGTAAAATGGTAAAATGAAGCTTAATAGTTATTTCTCAATCCCTGAAAATTTGATGGCAATCGGATGAAAATTCGAATTTTGCGAATCAATTTTGTGTGTGGCAATTTCATCGTGGATACCCTTTAGAATCGAGAAAGCCAGTGGGGAACAATTGTACAATACAATATTCCGTAAAATCTGTGGTTGTCTGTGGTTGTTTTGTAGTGCAATGGCCACTCAGTGAATACGCGCGAAATTTTGGTACCACTCTCTGGATAGGGAAATAGGCCATCGTTACACTTGGCCCTACCTTTTATTTCATTATATGTATGGTCCTCTTAATCTCAACTGTGTTTGCCTTAATAATTCTTTAAAAGAAAAGTCTTGTTTTCCGCCATTTTGTATGAATATTGTCCGCCTTGCAACCAAATATTAACAACGTGAAATGATCCGGAAGAAGAAAGGACATGAACCGTAAAAGAAAATTTGAAAACCCCTGTACATACGGCGTTTCCATGACAGGGGTTCACAGCTACAATAGCAGAGTATCAGACGTTCGATTTTCATTTTAAGGCCCCAACCACGCGTTTTTTATCGTTCTCGTTGTCCTGACGATTTTTGTTTTTCAAATCTTCGCTTCTGATCACCGTGGAATTTGCGATTTCCAACTATTTTTTTCGGATGGCACGATGCGCACAGATCCTTATTCTCAAAGTACTCGCTCGAAACTTTTTCGCACACGCACTGTTCTTCCGTCACACTTTTGAAAACTTTTGCGCACCTGATGAAATCAATTGTTAAAGTGTATGAAATACACATTAAACTATGTCTACGCAACATTTCATTTTATTTTACCCAACGAATCAAAAGTTAAAGCAGTTTGAGTGTGTGCGGATTGTCAACGGTACATCCTTCAATTGGAAAACAAAGAAAATTAAATCAACACTTCACTCGTTTGCTGTTAGAAAAATATAAAATTAATAGAAACTGAAACACTTTTTCCACTAGAAAAAGCTTAGCCTTTGACAGAAAGGCCTGTTTTGTCTGTGACTTAAAGACTTCGTCAGTGGCAACTGCTCCTAACTACCAATGAGCTTGATAATTTTATCGATTCCATTTGATATGGATGATTTTTCCTAAAAGCCATCATTATCACTGCAAGTCGCATCAAAAGTTCTTCCCCAAAAGTAAAAAAATCCAATCTCATTCCTTTCCCAGAAGACGATTACGCAAAATCAGATCTACCAGAGTTATATGCCAACTCGCATGAACAAGGAATTCCGACCTTAACATTTCCATTCCGATCGCCTACATCCCAAATTAGCCACACATATTAGCGCTCCGCCCGAAAATGCTTGCTTTCCGTTTGCTACCGTATCTGTGGCCTCTTCGGTGCGGAAGCGATCTGCCTGTCTCAATGGATCAATCGATGCCACCTCTCGACGAACATCAACGATAAGCAGTAGCAGTGGCAGGTACCTAACCACTAACCGTAAGTTTTCCTACCCCGGTAGGTACACGTATCGAGAATGTCGGTTGAGGCTGTGGGAAGATTTACACACGCATGGTGATTTCTTTTTATTACTTACTCGCTCATAGATGATAGTTGAGTTTACCACCACCGATCTGCGGTGGCTGGAGCGGCCCGTCCCCGGGAGATGGGTGTGAATTTTCACCGGCTGGTTACTTGCTTGCCTGCTCACTTGTTACAATCAACAACAACAAGGCTAACGATCGCACAAGTGCTTCTCGTACAAACGCAACAAGAGGATGACTCTTCTCTGCCATCATCAGCATTCAGTCGCTACGAGTGGGGAAATTTGTTACGGCGAAGTATAGGGCGTCTCGCCGTTCACTTGCTCTCTTCATGACGAAGATGATGGACCGATGAAAAGACTCCAAACTCGCGTTTACATTGATGGAACATTCGTTGGAATGTAGGCAAAAAGGAAGGAAGGAAGCAATCGGGCAGTAAGAAGACCATGCCTCAGCTCGTTCGACGGTGATTCATTCATACCTACATACATCATCACATCTTAGATCATCTCTCGTAGACCAACCAATCAAGCGACCGGTTCAGTTAGATTTCAATTCACTATCAATATTTTTGATGATTCACTTAGCATCGATTGGGAATCATCAGTTTTCTTCGTAGCCTTAATTTTTCCCCTCGTCGATTCCCCATGCGATAAGCTCGGACAATTTCCAGCATCCCTCCTCTTTCATTCACTATCGCATGAAAATTGCGAGCAAACCGAAATCATACTCATTTGCCGGTGCTCTTCCATTCAGGTCCCGGGCAGGAATTATATGGGAAGATTTTTGCGAAAACATTGTTTCGACTGGTTCTTGCGCCCCCGGTGCTAAAAATGAGGGAGAAAAATCGCTTCAGCTCGAGGCACGCGTGAAATGGCCACGTCCCTATATGGTCGCCTCTCGTGCAGCCGCGGTGTGGCCGGTTTAGCTGGGCCGGAGCGTCGGTCCTCCTTCGCACGTCCGACAAGAACTCGCCTATTACCGTTCGGCCCGGATGAGAAGGAGCGGCTACAAGCCGCACAGTGGGACAACTCCATGCAAAAGCTGGCCAGGCGTAAACATTTCTTTAAATCAATAAAATACGTGTGTCTTAACTAATGTTGGGTCGGTGGATCCAAAAATGAGGCTGTTTTTTTATTTGGACGTGCTTAAATATTACGGAGCGCAAACATTTGGCTTTTCTAGAGCGTCGTGAAAAACTATATATTTTTCATTATATAAGTAAGATTCAAAATTCTTTCACACCCTATTTGGCGTTATGTTATGTTCAATTAGGCATTCAAAAATAATTTTCTGCCTTACAAGCTCTTTGTAAAATTTAATTTTTTTTTAAAGATTTATTTCCAGTCATTTCAAAAAAGTTTCATGACTATGTTCAGCATAAAAAACGTCATACATAAAAGTAATTTACAATAAGAAACTCCTTGAAAACCATTTTCTGTTTGTTTTTATAGTATGGGAAGAATTTTGAATTTCTATTTCACATAAAACAGAAATAATAAAAATTTAAAACATTTATTTATTTTTCGATTTCCACTTTGTCATGAGATATTTGTGAAGGTAATAAAAATAAGTGATTTATAAGAGACTTTATAACAATATTTGTTTATATTACTGTCTAAATTTTTAAAATCAATATAAAGGGTGATACGGTCAACATTTGGTCAAGGGAAAACGCGTGTAAATCGGTGAAATCGTTTATTTAAAAAATCAACTTAAATTTCTTTTTTAAGTTCAATTAGTATAAAATTCAGGAAAAATATTCAGTTAGGCTTCCGCTTTTCCAAATCCGAATTGCCGGGCCTTACGCTTGACCCCTGCCATCAGATTTTGTACAGCCACCTTGTCCACCTTCTTCGCCGCAGAAAGCCAGTTTGCCTTGAACTGCTGCTCGTCCTTAGCAGTTTTTTTGGTCTTCTTTAGGTTCCGCTTGACAATAGCCCAGTATTTCTCAATTGGGCGGAGCTCTGGCGTGTTGGGAGGGTTCTTGTCCTTGGGAACCACCTGCACGTTGTTGGCGGCGTACCACTCCATGGCCTTTTTACCGTAATGGCAAGATGCCAAATCCGGCCAAAACAGTACGGAACAACCGTGTTTCTTCAGGAAAGGCAGCAGACGTTTATTCAAACACTCTTTCACGTAAATTTCTTGGTTGACAGTCCCGGAAGCTATGAAAATGCTGCTTTTCAAGCCACAGGTACAGATGGCTTGCCAAACCAGATATTTCTTTGCGAACTTTGACAGTTTCGTGTGCTTGAAAATATCTGCTACCTTTCCCTTCCTTTTGCCGTATAAAACTCCTGTCCCGGAAGCTGCTTGTAGTCGGCTTTGACGTAGGTTTCGTCGTCCATTACCACGCAGTCAAACTTCGTCAGCATCGTCGTGTACAGCCTCCGGGATCGCGCTTTGGCCGTCGTATTTTGTTTATCATCGCGATTTGGAGTCACTACCTTCTTGTAAGTCGATAGTCCGGTTCGTTTTTGGCTCGATGCACGGTTGTAGACGATACACCCAGTTTATTTGCGGCATCTCGGAGAGATAGGTTAGGGTTTCGCTTGAAACTACCGGCAACTCTCTTTGTCGTCTCAGCGGCTTCCGGTTTTCGATTTCCCCCGATCCAGACTTCCTGGCTGTCGACAAACGTTCCCCAAACACTTTAATTACATTTGTAACGGTTGATTTGGCAACTTTTAGCGATTTTGCCAACTTTGCGTGCGAGTAGTTTCGGATTTTCGCGATGCGCGAGCAAAATTTTGATACGCTGCTCTTCTTGCTTGGACGGCATTTTGACAACTGAAGAGTGAATTCCAAAATCAAAATAGGAGCAACATTCTAAACACACACACCTTCAAAATGAGGGGTGTTTAGGTTTTTTAAATGCAAAATTGAAAGAAATACGTCAAGTTGATGTTGACCAAATTTTGACCGTATCGCCCTTTAATTCCACATTTCGGTTCGTTCACCCGACCAAGAGCTCCAGGATCTAGTGAAAGAGTATTTTACATTAGAAAATGCACGAACTGTGGTTTCTGCGACAGTCAGTGACCAAGATCGACGCACTAGAAACATGTTCGAAACCACTGTACGGACGGCGTCTGGAAGATTTCAAACAGGCCTTTTGTGAAAATACGACAAAGTGGAATTTCCAAACAGCCAACTTATGCCAAGAAGGAGATTTCGCTGTCTAGAACGCCGTTTAGCATCAAACCGCGACTTGAACGAAAAAGTAAAGGTTCAGATGACCGAGTACTAAGCTAAAGGGCACACTCACAGGGCCATTTGAAGAATTTGTCAGTTATGACCCTAAACAAACCTGGTTTCTGCCGTTGTTACACAAACTACGTTTAGTGTGAGATGCTGCTGCTAAAGCTTTGTCTATTAAGAATCCGGAATAATAAAATCATCTGTATCTCGGTAACGGATTGACCTGAAAATAAGTGAAATACATCAAAACAAAGGTAATTAACTGTTCTTTAAGAAAAAAATATTAATACAAATCATTTCTCTTCGTTTCTAATGAAAATTAGCACTTTCTTATTTATTCCTCCCATTAAACGCTGCACACTTTCGGAGTCAACTTCCTTCGCACATTTGCTCCACATTCCGCGTGCCGAGCCATTTTTCCACTTTTCTTAAGTTTCCGCTTCATTATTGCCCAAAATCTCTCGATGGGCCGGAGCTGCGGGCAGTTGGGTGGATTCATGTTTATATCGAAGAAATCTACGTTATTATCACGGTACCACTGGATGACTTCCCGGCTGTAGTGGCAACTCGCCAAATCTTGTCAAAACTTTACGGGTCCTTCATGAGCTTTAATGACAGGAAGTACGCGGATTTTGAGGCATTCTTCCTTGTACAGCTTCGAGTTCATCGTCTTATTCGTCACGAACACTTTGGTATTTTTGGCAAATTTGTCCATAAAAGCAAACTTAAACTTCTCAGGAACATATCCTTTTGACGTTGGTTTCAGTTTCGATGAGCAGGCATCCTTGGTACTTTGTCAAAACCTGCTGGTACAATTTCCGAGCTCGAGTTTTGGTGACAAAACTTTGCTTCAGTGTTTTGTTTGGTTGGTTGCTGGCTCGATAAGAGCGATATCCTGCTCGCAAATGAATTCTTCGAACGGTACTGCGAGCAGCAGCGTATTTTTGTGCGATTTCATTAGCTAATAGTCCAGGTTTTGTTCTGACGGATCTCAACAACTTCTGGTTCAGCTTGCGGTCATATTTTCCACTACGACGCTTACCTTGAGGCACTCGATCCACACTCTTTCGCTCCCTGAAATGTTTGAGCACATCATACACGGTTGATTTGGCGATTTTTAACGTTTTTGCGATTTTTTTGCGGACCACGTTGGATTATCAACGTGAGTGTGCAGAATTTTTTTTCTCCTCTTGGCTTCCATCTGGAAAGACTTTTGACTCACTGCACGAAACACCGTGAAATTCATACCACAGAAAGAGGGCGCCTATGTGAACAAACCGCTCACTTTCCGTGCCGCTGCAACACAATAAGTGATTCCGGATTCTAACTAGACAGAACTTTAAGGTGCAAGGTCAATCATTCAATTCTGCTCTTCTTGCCGGTCCGGACTTTCTCGCACCCTTAGTATCAGTCTTGAGCTCGTTTCGTCAATTCGAGGGCATCAGCGACGATATCGATCAAATTTTCCATGAAATCCTCATTGAACATGAAGACCGATCTGCTCAGTTGTTCCTGTGGTGCGACAATCCGTCTAAGCCCATCGATGTGTTCGTGATGGAGGTCGCAACTTTTCGCTAAACTTGTTCGACTTACGCCAGCTCAAGTCATTAACAATCGGAATGCCAAATAATTTTCCGAACAGTATTCCATACTGAAACTTTCCATCTTATCAGAATCAAAAGATAATATAAGTTGAAAATGCTCAATTTTACATCCCCACTGTGGCGCTAGTGGGGATGTAAATTGAGCATTTTCAACTTATATTATCTTTTGATTCTGATAAGATGGAAAGTTCAGTCTGGAATAGTGGGGAATTCCAAACAAATAGGCCCATCATTTGAATGCCCTCGACCTTCTGAACAACTTCTTCCCAAGACTAGAACTTTCCAAATTATCAAAATCACGAGATAGAGCTAGTTGAAAATGCTCAATTATGCATGATCACTAGCGCCACATAGCGAGAGAACTCCGAACAAAACGGTCGATCTGTTGAATGCTCTTTACCTTTTGAACAACTTTGCTCAAGACCGCACCTTTGCAGATATTAAGGGTCTTGAGATATACCATCTTGAATGTACCTGTATTATCCTCACCTATCTCACACACGTTCACTCCGGTCCTATTTTTGTGTGCTGGCCCTGGGGTCCTCGCTTGCCTCTTGGCTATCCATTCCACTGTTCACAAAATTTTCTAAGTGTTTTTTATTGCAAAAAACTTACCATGTTATCGCAGTTTATTTTCAAACGGATTTCAGAATTAGCACGGTTTTTTACACGGGTTTGAAAAAACCGTGCAAAAAAAACCGCGTTAATTCCGAAATCCGTGCAAAAAAAGCCATGCAAAAACAGCCGTTAGTAAAAAACCTTAGTGTAGTGGCTAAATGGTAACAATCTAGAGCCATGGCGCAGGCAGTCTCGGTTCGAATCTCAGTTGGGTATTGAAATCTTTTTTTTTTTGTGAGCCATTGAACTTCCGGACTTCAATCTTATACTCAACACTAATACACTGCACAACCTCACCCACACATTGAATTTTTCAAAGTGAATTGATGTGTTGTTTTTTTGCCCACGACCATTTATGCATATTTTTCTACAAGTTACGATCCATTACGAGAAATGAAACAAAATCATGCAAAATTGCATTACAATCTTGCTTTTTTATTTTGGGTGTGGATTCACCATTTGACATTGGTTGTAGAATTTGTGTAACGTTCTTACACGGGTCGGGGTCCAGAAAATGTTTGGTCGATAGATCAACTGCCCACAAACGCGTTCCTGGCTTTAGCTGGAAGCCCGAACGTGATGTTTTCGTCTTTCAAGGCAAGTTCAGAGAGGAAATACAATCGCTTCAACTGGACGACGCAATTACAACGAAGAGGGAAGTCTTGAGAGTCGTAATGATCATCTTCGATCCCATCGTTCTGGTAGCTGTAGTTTTCGTCATCCATGGAAAGGTGCTTGTGCAGCATTTCTGACGGTGTTGACTTGGTTGAGATGGGCGTTTACATGACACACTTCTCGAACAGGCGATGGATCTAGTTGTTGCAAAAGTTGAATCACGTGGAAATTCCACGATGCTATTTTCCAGGCTACGTCCCTGATGATTAAGTATCGTTCCTTGGAGCTGCACATTTTCGTTGACGCCTCCGAGGAAGCATTTGCAGCGGAGGCATATTTTCGAATCGTCGAAAGTTTAAGAGTTAGTTGTCTTCTGCTGTCTGCTAAGACTATTGTCAACCCCTAGGCTAGAACTATCGGCAGCCGTTCTAGGAGCAAGCTGGTCAAAATCCGCTATTGCAAACCACGCGAGTCCTAGCAAACGTAAAGTGTTCTGGAGTGATTCTTGTACGTTTCTTTCCTGGCTGCGGTCTGACCCTAGAAAATGCCGGCAATTCGTTGCGTTCGGGCTGACAGAAATTCACAATCTGACGTAGGTCGACGAAAGGCGTTGGGTGCCATCCCGTTTGAACGTTGCTGACGAAGCTACGAAGTGGGGCAAAGACCCCGATATCACCACCGACAGCCGCTGGTTTCAAGCTCCAAGATTTCTCAGTCAAGATCCTGATCAATGGCCTAAGCATGCAACAAAAGAAACGGAGCCGATCGATGAGCTTCGTCCGCTACATCTTCATAAGACCATTGTCAAAGAACAACCGGTGCAGTTTTTAAGAATCTCGAAATGTGAGCGCCTGGTTCGTGCTGTAGCTTACCTAAAGCTTGCTTCAGATAGAATTGGAACAAAAACAATTGCCTGTATTTCAGTTATTTATTATTGAATTCAAGATCTTTTGTTATACAAATGTAACGTTTTCTTCATACTTTTAAGAAAAAATACGGATAAAATTATTCGTCACGGTTTCGAAGGAATTCTCGAATTTTTCCTGTAACACGGCTCATTAGGCGGCGCACACCTTCTTCGTCCGTCGTTTTAGCTATCTTATTCCACCAGGTCTTCATCTGATTGATGTCTTTGACAACCTTTTCCTTTGCCTTGAGTCTCCTCTTCATGATTGCCCAGTATTTCTCAATAGGGCGGAACTGGGGGCAGTTGGGTGGGTTAAGATTTTTCGGTACAACCTGGACCCCTTTCTCTGCATACTAATCTTGAACGACTTTGCTGTAATGACAGCTTGCCAAATCTGGCCAAAACATTACGGGATGGTCGTGGGATCGAATGAACGGCAAAATTCGTTTTTGGAGACACTCTTTTTGGTATAGTTCCGACGTCATTGTCTTATTTGTAACGAAAACTTTCGTTTTTTTGCCACAGCTGCAAATGCCCTGCCAAATCATGAATTTTTGTGCAAATTTGTCGGCAAAAACAAATTTAAATTTGGCTGGAACATCCCCCCGAGCCGTTGCCAAGTAAAATTTTTTGACCTGGGATTTGCCCGAAGTCAGCCTTGACATAGGTTTCATCGTCCATCAGAAGACACCCGTCGAACTTGGTCAGCACCTGGTCGTATAGCTTCCGAGCACGGATTTTGGATACATTATTCTGTTTTATAGTCCGATTTGGCTGTTTGCTAGCTGGATACGACTTGATTCCTTCCCGGAGTCGAGTTCTCCTCACGGTACTATGGGCAGCACCGAATTTTCTGGCCAAATCACGGTCCGACAGATTGGGATTCCTCTTAATCGTCTTCAAAATCTTACCACGCAGTTTCCGGTCGACAGTTCCACTCCGACGATTGGCTTGAGGCTTCTGAATCGTCGTCAATGTTTCCTTATACCGTTTGATAACGCGCCATATGGTATTTCTGGGCAATTTCAGCTGTTTAGCTAGTTTAGATGCAGACCACAATAGATTTTCCAAATAACTGTGCACAATTTTTTCCCTTCTTTCGGCTTCCATGTTGATTGTTTACAAAGTACAGTCGATTTGCGGAATGTCAAAAATACATTCGTAAAGCTGACAAAATTCCCGACACGTGGGCGCCAAGAACTTCCAAATCTGTTAACCAGGAGCGCCACAATATGAGCAAAAGTTTGTTCCAATTCTAAATGAAGCAAGCCTTAAGCAGATTTATCGACATCCTTCGCGGCAGAATTAAGAAACAAGCATCTGGAAAAACGGAGTGGCTGAGTCAAGACGAACTGTTGAAGGCGAAATCAATGCTTTTGAAGCTTATTCAGCCGAAGTCATTTGGAGATGAGTTTGTTACACTTGAGAAAAACCGAGAGCATTCCGTTGAACAACAGGACCAGCAAAATCTTCAAACGTTCGCCCTTTTCGGACAAGCAGGGCGTCATTCGGATGAAGGGAAGAATTTCAAATGCTCAAAGGGTGTAATTCGACTACAAGTTTTCCGTTATTCTACACAAAAATAAACGCATGGTCCGGTCGGTCAAGAACGCTTTGGCATTACTGTCCACTAGGAGATAAACCTGACGACAAAACCCTTTGAACAGACTTTATCGAGCCTGAATAAATAGAGGACTCTAAAAGGGTCCTCCCTTAGCTCAGTCTGTAAAGGCACAGCTACAAAGCAACACCATGCTGGAAGGTGGCTGGGTTCGATTCCCGGTCTGGAATAGGAATTTTTCGTTTATGAACATTTCAACAAGTCCCACCAAAGCGTTTATGTGTGAAGCTGGACAACTTCCACGAGATTATCTTGCCAGTTTATCAGAAGCTAAACCGTAGTTCGCCTAATGGATTTGAAAAGAACTTCACCAGAGATTGCTATTGCACAGAGAGTAAAAAGATCATTCGCTGCAATGACTGGCTCGGAGTTCCTAAAAAAATACTTGTCTATGCCGTATTGGAGCTGAAAGGTGAGATCATGAAGGGCTTGAGGTCGATCAGTCCATTAAGCGAATAGTGAATGCTGGTGAAAGCTCAGTTAAAGCAATCGCTGCATAAAGAACAATTTTGAACGAAAATTATGACAAACATAACAAAATGTCAACTGACGGGTCCAAAAGCAAGGGAATACTTGAATTTGGTGTTTTTTCTGAG
>JASCZW010009056.1:0-45386 GCA_034211315.2 Aedes japonicus
TGTCTAAAAAAATGGATTTGAAAAGACAGAGGATTTTGCAGTTGCATTTGCAATCAATCCACTCTCGCACTACCTTAACAAGCTTTTTGCTCGTGCACGGCGGGACAATTAAACTCAATTTTGAATCGTTTTTGACTCACTTTTGTCAAAAGAGGAGTCATTCATATATGAGTAAATGTGACTAGGATTGACACGTTGACATATATAAGACACCAACTCAAATGAGATCGATGTTCTCCACTTTTAACTAAAGTGTGTCAAAAACGATTCAAAATTAAGTCAAACGGTCCTGCCGTGTGAAGATAGTTCGAGAGCGGATTCGACGAAATCTTTGTCGCTCGTCATATAAACTGGCCCAGGATCCGGTTTCCAAAAAAAACCTATCTGAACGATTCTCAAAGAAGCTTTGAGATTTAAATCATATTTGAGATTTAAAAAATTTAGAAACCCTATTATATGCATGATGTATGATATGTACTACCACCCATTGTAGCACGGAAACTAAGTCCGACAGCAGTGAGCTCTCCTCGCTGTTAGACTTGATCAAGCTTTAATAACCACTGATTATCCTAATCATGCCATTGTATGAAGGGCCAAATAGGGGTTGGGTGGATCGATAGGCAACATCACTTATACGTATCCACAGGGATATAAAGAATCTCCTTCCAACAACAAGATTGGACAATTGGTCAAAAGAGCAATCTAACATGAGGATGCCCCAATGGGCGGGGAGAAGAGCCCGCCCTCTATTCACAAACTGTTAACAATGGGGAATTGGCATTTCCACTCTCCCCATCCAGAGTGCTTCAATAGGGTGCCCTGATGGTCCCTCCCATTCCCATGAAATATTTATATAATAGTGTATGTATTTATGTAAATGAAAAATACTGTAATCACTCGGTATCTATTATTTATTATCTCCCTTTGGTGGATCCTGAAATGTAAGAAATGTTGTAAAGTGTTAAAGTGTAGAGTTCTGTGGTTTCACGCTTATGCACGTTTTTGTTTGTTTTCAGCGATAGCAGCAATTTCCCAACATCTTGATTTGAGGTATCCTAAAAAAGTTTGTTAAATTATACAAAAATAACATATATACATTTTAATTTACTGTTGCCATGGTCACTATTTGCTGCTTGGTGTTGATTTTATAACAGCAATACGCTTTTATTTTTGCTGGCCAATTAATTATTGCTCCTGTGTAAGGGAGTTAAAGACAAATGGAAAAAACAACAAACAACAACAACAAAAAACGAAAAGGAATTTTTAAATCATCTAAGAAGTAAAATCAATAAAACAATTTCATCATATATAATGATATTATGAGTTATGATACAGACACATCAGACACTATCCAAATGGCAAACAGCTCAGATTTGGTAAAAGGTCCATTTGCAAACCGGAATTGAAAAACACATTAGGTAATAAGTGCAAAAGCCTACCATAGATTCCGTCGCAGCTTCTTTTGTTCAACTAGATACTTCTAAATCATAATGATAATTGGACGTATAAGACATAATAATTAAAAGTATATATAACCTATAAGGAGAAATTATTTTTAGAAAAATATGTTAAAATATAAATCCCGAAAACACCAGTATGATAAAAATGATAATGATGGTGATAAAGAAGATTGATAATGGTTATGAATAAACAATGTCCTTTATGATAATATATAGTCAAAGGATATTATAATATGAACTGAAAATTACATCTGTGCCGGCTGCTGCATTGTTGCAATTGTAGACAAACTTCCGCATCCATTATGAACCAGAAAATTTTGACAATGTATGACTGCCATGAGAAAAAAAAATTAATTTTAAATGTTAAATTATTTTATAATACCTGGTAGACCTGAAAGATATGATAATGGAAAATTATGACATGATTTACCGGTCGCACCCCCTCACTTCGCTATTGTCAGATTGACAACATTGCCCAGGCTACGCCAACCAGCGTCTCCATGTTTTAGCTGGCAGTCTTTTGTGATCATATGACTCGTGGAGGCGTGAGGTAGGAACTTGTGAGGACCAGAGGTCGGTCGCACCCTCCTTCGAAGTTGTCAACTCACCATTTGAAGCCCAGTCTCCAAACATGCCCATTGTGTATGAAAATCGGGCTTTGGTCTTATTGTATTGTCCGTCTCTGTATGTAAAAAAAAACTAAAACTAAATATACAAGGTAAACGAACTACAATCACGTACATCCAAAATATCTCGAATCGGTACATTGGGTTTGCTACCCAAAGAGAATCATAAAACTCAGGTCTGACTCCACGATGCTCAGTACAAGACCAAATTACGTGATCTGCGTTCTGCTAACCTCGACCATATATCTCCTTTACTCCATTTATGCTGAAAAATTGAGAAAATTCATTGAACAGCACCTATCATAGCGCCCACTTTTGCGAGCGAGTCCGCTCTCTCACTGCCCAAAATTGAACCATGAGACGGGATCCACACAAAAATGATGATAAAATACCGTGAAAATAATGCACTTAGTAGTCCTTGTGTTTTCATTAGAAAATTCGTGCTGTTTTACCAGGACTAAATCAATCTAACCGGTGGCAATTAAAATTTTGGAATGTTTTCGAAGCCTCTATGCTCAACAACAAACGAGCTCAGAGAGAAATAAGAGTGTGTATGCGTTAGCTCTTTCTCTCCTCTTTCTGCTAGTATTTTCTGTTTTGTTTATGCTTGCTCAGTTTTGCTCAAAATGCAGTCGAAACAAGAAGTATTTCGCGAGCGCGTTGTACAGTTCTACGAACTGCACAGAAATCTCGGCAAAACGTATACGGTACAACATTTCAAAAGCGAAAATGTTGCGACTTCGACTGTTTACCATATCCTAAGATCCCCAACAGCTGCTCGCAAGCAAGGTAGTGGAAGACCAGCCAAAATTATCGACGCAAAAGGACTTCGTTCTCTTTCTCGTGCCTTCAACAACAAGGATTCACTGAGCCAACGGGATGCCGCAAAAAAGTTCAACTGTTCTCACCAGTACATCTGCAAAACATTGAAAAGAGTCGGAATAAAGTGCCGAAAGAAGACACGAGCCCCGAAATATACTGATGCACAGATTTCAACGCTGAAATCCCAATGCCGTTGGTTGATTAAAAATTATTCCGGAAAAAGTTTTGTTTTGGACGACGAATGCTACTTCCCTCTTTCGAAGACGCAGATTCCCGGAAACGATCGATACTATTCAACGGATAGTTCTACTACACCTCCGAACATAAAATATAAGTTTAAACATAAGTTTGAACAGAAAGTGATGCTGTACATTGCCATTTCCGAGAAAGGCATTTCTAAGCTATGGTTCAAGCCCTCTGGTTTGGCAATCAATCAAGATGTGTACCAGAACGAATGTTTGAAGAAAATTTTGATCCCGTTTCTACAAAAACATCATGCTGATGGACAATACGTGTTTTGGCCGGATAAAGCGTCATCGCATTACGCCATAAAAACACAATCGTTCCTGAATACCTATTCGATCCCATTTGTACCCAAAAACCACAACCCGTCAAATCTGCCTCAGTGTCGCCCAATCGAAGATTTCTTCGGGGTTTTGAGTTCCTTGGTGTACAAAAATAACTGGAGAGCCACGAATTGCAAACAGTTGATTGGTAGAATCAAGAGATGCATTCGCAAAGTTGACATGGAGGCCGTACAACGCTCCTGTTCCGACATCAAACGGAAGCTTCGCCGAACATCCGATTACGGACCGTTTTCAAATGTTCACTAATTTTTTTTTCAACAATGGACAATGTATCTTTTATTTGAATAAATCAGATCTTCTTCAACTATGTTTGTCTTTTTTTGACAGCTTGAGAAAGAAATTCCAAAATTTTAGTTGCCACCCGTTAAATATGTGTGAAATGAGTTCTGGATCATAGACAAGTAAAAATATGATCAATTTCTCAGACTGAGAGGTACAATTTTCGATTATTGTTAAAATGTAATAACTTTATCATTCAAGGTATACTGAAGTAATTTGCTGATGAATTTTCTGAAAAACCGTCCGGGAAATGGAGAAAAACTACGTTCAGAAAAAAAAGAAAAGTAACTCAATTAAGGAACAAGAGCAGGCTTAAGATGAACTTTTAAAATATAAAACGAATATCAAAAACAGCAGAATATTAAAAAGAGTTAGAAAGATAGTAATTGCATTAATATTTTGAGGTCAAATTTCCAAAGCATGAAGAAAGTGCATGATTCAGAACTATGTAATATGAAATTATCAATTCCGAACTTCAAAACGTTTTGCAAAACATGCACTGAATCACCTCGCTTTCTAGTCTGAAACTTAGAACTTCCGAAATCTTCACTTAGATCTATCTATCTTTGTATTCTATGGAGATTTAAAATTAAAAAATAAAGAAACCAACCATGTGACGGTCACACTGTATCACCTGTTTCCATCGGAGGCCCACTAACTTAGGGGTGAACCTAAATAACCGTCAACCCGCGGAAGCTAATTAGATTACAACTTGCGTAATGTAAGACCGTTTGCGGAATGTAACCGTATGTCTCATCAGTCAGTTCGTTTTCGTACTTGGAAGAGAAGACGGTTCCCTTTGCTGCAGTCTGCGACGACGAGACGACGGTGATTGTCTGTTTGCTAAACTATCATCGTCATCTCAGATCGTATGTGAATCGGAATCGAATATCCCGTGTCGGGAGACGACAAGCTGTTGTTTACGAATTCCACGAGTATCGTTGGCGCCGCCAGTGCAGTGTCAAGTGTAGCATTTCAGATAACTGAGAGTGAAAGAGTGTCTCATTTCCATCCGTGATAGGATCTGACAGTTGGTGGAAGTGGAACACATTCACTGTGAAGGTGTTTGGGTTTTGTGGTGAACAAAGACATCCAGCAGGAGATAAGACCGAAATAGGTGAAGTTTTGTGTTCTCGATAAAAAAAATAAGCTGATAACAACGCGCAAAAAAAATGTTACCTTGGTGAATCCTTATTTACTTTTTGTCTGGGTTATCTGAATGTTGATTCGATAAGATAAACGAATCCAAATTCTCAGGAAGAAGTGTTAATACAAGAACGCCGTAACTCTAAGTCGAAATTAGCAATAAGCTAAAAATGCAAAAGTAGTAGGAAATCAGACTCGATCATGCATTGCAACGGTAAACTCGCTCCGACAGCCTGGCGACCATTGACCTTGTCTAGGCCGTTTGCATTGAGGTGTTGCTTTTTTTCATGTGAATAGTGCAACGCTACCGGTCGCCGGAGACTAAGCGGTTTCTGAACTCAACCTCACCTACAACACCTCCTTTGTTGTGTTAAGTTCTGACTATTTTTTTTTGCTACAAAGCGGTTCTTTCCTCCATGCGCCGTGAACCGTAATCATCATGATCAGTCGGTTAAATTCAGAAAATAATAAACCTCGATATGCGGACGCGTGTGTGTGCAAATACTTAACGGGTATGGTGTGAATATAAATATGTAAACAAAAACAGATAGTAATTGAATTGCCCGCAGTCGCAGTCAGTGAATCCCAAGTAGATGTTTCGTGTGGTTCTGAATGTAAAAACCAAAATGACCTAGAACAGTCGAAGACTGGTTTGATTGAATCCAATGACAGGATGGCATTGATTCATTCATTTATTCCATTTACGTCAATCATTTAATTTTCAATCCTAACGAAAATTTCCCTTTCTCTAATTCCAGTGCTCCGCGCAATACTTCACCGCTGATTTGTGATTGTTTTAACGTTAACTGCTCGCTCCTAAAAACTTCTTCGATAACTGGACATTGAAGACCGTTGCAGATCGTGTGTTTTACGAGTTAAAACTGTGAGTGTGAGTGTGCCAAATCATTGAATTTGAACAAAACCGCGTGAGTGAGTTTGTAACACAATCATAGAAAGCAACAAAAAAAAAACATCATTCCTGGGCACGAGAATTGTACATCCAACTCAACATTTCTACCATACATCATTTCGGCAGCAGCAATTAAAAGGAAATTTGTGAATGTACCGCTGTAGTTGTCATTCACCATCTATTCGTATAACTACCGCCATCAACAACCACCACTAGTGCAACTTACTACTTTTTCGCCATCCCACCAACAGACCAGTAGACCAGTAGCGCAGCCCAATCATTCAGTCACGAGTAAGTTTGAACGTTGTTTTGTTTTTTAGTTAACTAGTTTTAGTTCAAATATCACCCTATCCCTACAAGATACTAGGACGCGATGCATGCAGTTCTGAATCCCTCTATTATAAGATGCCATAAGTTATATCAACCTTATAAACCCTACAACCCTTTCGCAATGTTTTAAGGTAATTCGTAATTGGAAGGTCGTCTATTGGTTCATCGTAATTATGCTTCCTCATGTAGCATTTTTATTCGCAAGAAATGGCCGCACAATACTTTGACAGTGAACTTTGCGTTTTGCTTTGATGGTTCAGTCAAGAAGGATAACTTGTTGTGATTGTGGCATGTTTAAGCTGATAGCTTCTCATTTTACTAACGAATCTACATAAGAGGCCTGTTATACAACCAACTACCTGTTCAATGAGATCGCAGCAAGCCGTGCTTTGAAACTGATGTTTTGATTTTGCGGCATCGTTTTCGCGAGATAATAACAATATTTCGTTTATCAAATTAAATAAAAATCAGAAATTGGAAAATCTTTATGTGCTCTGTGTGAGACGTAGTTAATGTAATCTCTTCCCCGGGTCCGGGTATAAATTATTTAGGAAATGGTGAAAAATATGAGCACCGTCATAAGTTAAACATGGAGTTTGCAGGTTGCTTTATTTCAATGTGTTTGCGACATGGATTGGGATTGGTTTCAAATTTTAATCTTGGCGATCTTCCTCTTCAGATGAGGATCATTAGTGAGGTAGTTGTTGCTGTTGCTGTGCGGTCACCGGATTCTGTTGCGGCATTGACTTCCCAACGTGTTTATGCATCAGCAACCACTCGTCTTGATGCCCAAGTTGGGCCCTCAATGGGTTGACGACCTCGAGATTATCGATCATAGTAATCCTTCTGTTTGGACCTTCCGGCCTCCAATGGACCATAACTTCTTGAAGCCTATCCATCCAGATTAGCTGTCGACGAGGACAATGTAGTTGCCGCCATTGAGATGGAATACGTCTGAGCCAACAATGTGAAACGAGAGCTCTGTCTATTCTATTCTTTGACGTTGGCGTGCTTCTGACAACCACTACATTCCTCGACGAATCGCTCAATATCCGACCTATGGAAGGCCAAAAGACTAGTTGTTTAGCCCTCTTGATGCTACATTGTATTACGAGGTGGCCCGCGCGGATAATGTTCATTGATTGTTGGCGCAAGCAATCCCCTTGGGCTATTAGGCCCTCAAGCTCGTCACGCTAGTTCCAGTAGGGCTTGAGAACCGGATCAATTTCTTCCTTAGCTTGAATCCAGCTACAAAGCAATAATATTCTGGAGGTTTCTGTGTTTGATTCCCGGTCTGGTCTAGGAATTTTTCGTTAAGGAAAATTTCTCGACTCCCTGGACATAGAGTATGATTGTACTTGCCACACAATCATACTAATGCATAAATGGTACCTGTCATCTAAAGCTCTCAATTAATAAATGTGGAAGTGCATTTAGAACACTAAGTTGAGAGGAAGCAATGAGCGAATTGTGAAAGCAATAAGCTTGAAATGCTAAAATAACCTTTATTGTTTAGATCAGCTCCCGAATTGTGATATCTTCTTCTGTTTTTGACACTATCTCCTTCATCCAAGCCTTAGACACGCTGTGGACGCTATGAACTTCCAAATCAACCGTCGTTTTCTGGTTTTTGGATTTTTTTTCAGAGCGTCCACGATTGGTATATTTCACCTCGAATGAACGTCAAGAATGATTTGCTTTAGCCTTGAGGATGCCCTGTCGAGAGGTTTTTTTGAATATAGAATCCAAAGGCTTATGGTCGGTGAACTACCAGATGTAGGAGTGAAATTGCTGACACCCGAGCCGGATACCGAATGTCTCCTTCTAAATTTGTGGGTAAGCGACTTCGACTCGTACGCAACGGGATGCCCATCTTGAAGTAATACAGCTCTCATATCAGGAGAACTGCAGTCGACGGAGAACATGTTCTGCTTTTTGACAAGACTGGCAACGATGTCAGCTGGTTCAGTCTTCGAATTGCTTCGATTATCTCACTGTCCGAATGAAAGCCGTCCTCTGACACGACTTGGCCCCGATAGGGAATGGATTTCTTCGCAAACTGGCACGAATCTCGTTGGTTTTACATACTACTATCAGATTACTTACAACGGGCGTGGGCTCCTCCTGCTTAATTATGACATCCATCTCGACAATCCTGTCAAATTCCGCCTTCACTTTGTCGCAGATCTTGTGCGGGATTGCTCGTGTTCGCCGAATCTTGAACGCCGTATCCGGTTTCAGGTCTAGTTCGTACTCAAAGTTCTTGAAACAGCTCAGGGCTTGGTTGACACGGTGAATCATCTACAGATCGACACAGGTTTTCTTGTCAAGTGAGTCTCGGATTGTTGCTCGCAGTTTGATGAGAAAATCATCGAAGCTTTCACCCGGTTTCTGGTCCGTTTTTAGTAACAAGAAGCTTTAAGCGATGCGTACATGTTGTCTGTCGGACTGTATGCATCGTTTAAAGCTTTCTTAATTGTTTCCGGGTCCTGTTTTCAGCCTCCATCAGCTGCAATCCGTTCAATGCACCAAAACTGTTCATCAGGACTCCCAACTGCCGCGGTGCTGACAGGTCATTTATTCCCGACGTTTGGTCGAACCATGAATACTGCATCGAAAAAAATTAAGAAAAGAAGAAAGTGAATCGCAGGCAATGTGGAGAGAAAGAGCTGGGATGCCCTAGTGGTCAAAATGCAGGGTGGAACGACGTACACCGAGCTTCTAGAAAGCTCTAGTAAGAGCTGATCCAAATTTAGGGATCCATAAGAGCTAGGGCATCTTGAGCGGTGGTCTATTTTTGAAACAACATTATAATTGATTTTCATCACCAAAACTTGAATAGAACTAGCTAAAATAGACCAACTTTGCGTTCCCCGCACCGGTATTATATTTCTTGTTGTGAAACCCGCCATGGATGGTTGGATGGATTGGTTCGTTCAAATAATTAGACAAAGATTGGTATATCCAAATAATTTCTACTGCCAGTAGTGCATCGTTAGCAGACGATGAGGAATACTTGCTCTTTCCTCTAGCTGAAGGCTTAACAACATCTCGGAAATGCTGTTCATTTCACAGAAATTTCACTTTGCTATTAATAGTTTTAAAAATCGACCAACTTCCCAGATTTTTTTCAATTTCTCGTAAATTATTAAAATATTTGTGAAACTCTCCTTTTCATCATGAAATATGTACAAACTGGAAGTCCACATAACTTCCGTGAAGCTAAATCTGATTTTCAAAGTTCCGGTTATTTCCAGAAAGATGTTTTTATCCATGAAGATCATGAAACTTTTTGGAAGAAACGTTGAGAATTTTTCGGCAAATCAATGGACTTCTCTGAAATTCCACCACTTATCTTCTCAAAAGAGAGTGAGCAAACTTCATGATATGTCCACTGACCTTACCTTACCAATCAGACTAAGGCCGGCGTGGCCTCTGCTATACACAGTTGTTTCCATTGCAATCGGTCCATGGCTGTACCTCGCCAACCTCGCTGTCTGCGGAGCGTCCGCAGGTCGCCTTCTACTTGATCGATCCACCTTGCTCGTGGATCTTCTTCTTGTACCTGTCGGTTCGTTTTCGAGAACCATTTTCACAGGACTGTCGTCCGACATTCTTACAACATGCCCAGCCCATCGTAGTCGACCGATTTTTGCGATGTGTACGATGGGAGGTTCTCCCAGCAACTGGCGCAATTCGTGATTCACTCGCCTCCTCCGCGTATTATATGTCCACCCAAGTTTCATAGATTTCCTCCGAGAAACACGAATTGAATTTATCTTCAAGTTATCATCGGTTTCCCGAGAAACCGAAATTGCCATAGTAAAATGTATCCTATCCCCCAGAAGATTAGCCTGAATATTCGGATCCCAAGTAAACCTGTCGAAAGTTTCTATAAAATTTATCTGTATGAGGCTTCTCTAAAATTTATCTGTATGAGCTGAGCTATTTGCGAGTGCTAATCGGGACTAATCCATCAATAGATCGATTTTTCACTTTGCAGACTTCGTTACCTTTCATTTCCGAGCAATCGAGATCCTATTCGGGATCGAAATTTGCCATTAAATTAGTCGTAAAACCACAACAGTCGCAATTCCGGGAGCCTCATAATTTCGAACTAGTCAGCGTTTTCCGGGAAATGCACTGGCTGTTAAAAACTTAGAGAAAAAAATCTTTGTTCAGGCATCTTAGGAGAGTGACACCACTTTCTGTCCGGGGCCAGCATCACCCGCACCAAACACGGCCACTTTGCGGCTCATAAACTTACCTAAACCAGTCTTGATGATTTTTCTAGAACGAAAAACATTGGAATAATCTCGGGAGTGACCAATAATAGCTATTAGGGCTGAGTTCAAAGAATTCAGGAATGGAACGCCAGCATCAGGACCAGCTTGAATTATCAGCGAAACATCCGGGGTGAGCAACACCGTTTTCCGTCCGGTACCACATCACCTGTACCAAACACGGCCGCTTATCGGTACATAAATACACCGTAGCCAGCCTCAAAACTTTTTCCGGAACAATCTCTGTAACAACTAAATAATAACAGAATTCGGTCCCTCGGTCTAATTTTTTTTTATTAGAGAGGCTTTAAATTTTTTAAAGTTCATTCGCCTCTAGGGCCTTGGTCTAAATTCAAAGTTCTGTTGGTTCACGCGAAGATTTGCGTTAGAAAACAACAAGGTAGATTTAATATATTCTCGAAAATTTAGTTTTTTTTAGTGAAAGATGAAATTTTACTCATAACTTGGTATTATCAAGTAGCGTGTAGTGTTTAGGAATGGTATTTTTCTTGTTCCAAATTGCTGAAAGAATAGATGAAAACATATACTACATTTAGAATGGTGCAAAATAGATCCGATATAAATCGAAATTTACAACACCGGTGCAGCGATATTTTTGCACTTGGTCTAAAAAATCACGATTCGGACCACCGTTGAAGATGCCCTTAGAGGAGAACGTTGTCAAACGCTCAGTCTTCAAGACGCTCGTTGAAAGCTCCCAGTGATCGAATGCAGAGATACATCGGAAAATAGCACTTCAGGTACATGGTGAACTTAAATATGTTCCGATGGCAATTCGCATACGGAATTCTAAAGCTGCAGCCAACAAGTTGTGCTCGCTGAACGTCACCTCTCGAGTCAGCAAGAAAATGAAGAGATGCTTCAATTGCATGGGCTTCGGACATCAGGCGAGGGAGAGCAAGATCCATGACAGATCTAATCTGTGCAGCAAATGCGGTGAGAAGAGTCATATTGCTAGAGACTGCTCGAAGAAATCCTGTTGCATGCTCTAAAAAGAGGACGACGGCAACGACGAGAAGCTACAGATCCCCCAAATAAAGCTCAATCATTGTTGTCGTTTCACGGCAACTGTTGTGGCAGTCAACAGCGGAAAAAATGTTAATGTGGCAATTATTGCAAAACCGTATCGGGTTCCTTCCGATGATGGTACCTAGGTGACGGAAAGAGCAAGAATGGTGGCAATACCGGTCATATCTCATTCAAGAAATAGTTTCGAACTCACGCAGGTTTCGTGAGCGCCAAAATCAATCTTTATATGTTGCGCAACTACATCGTCCCCCGAGATGGATGGTGGAGATGTTTTACCGAAGAGCTGATCGGACAACGACCAGTAGTCATCGGATAAGACTTCAAATCTTAAACAGAGGAGTTGGGGAGCATGAATATGAGCATGATTAACCGCTCACGGATGCTGTATGCCGTGTCAGCTGTATTTACACAGAGAACCAACAGATGATGTTTGTGCTAACATACTTCCTCAATGTGTTAAAACTGGTGACCCATTATGAAGCAATACCGACGCCGGCCGTGTCCGAAGCTGATTAAGTAGGGAATGGGAAGGAACGTGGTGACGTTATACTCGCTTCGAAGGGAGCAGGGAAATCATCTGCACTTCCACGAAAAATCACTGGGATGTTGGACAGCTGGAAAAAGGTTAGCAGCAGGGTTCGTTTTGGTTAAAGATACGCAGAAAGTATGTAACTAGCACTATCCGCCACTAGGTACTTCATAGCTAGAAGCCAGAAAGCGGACCGGAATATTTAATGAGCAAACTTCCCCGGTCTTGTCACTATAAAATTGAACTGTTAAAGCTACAAATAAAAGAAGAAAGAAACACATTTATATCTTGATGACAGCTGCTAGAGCTTCCTATAAGGAAGAAACAGCTATTGTAGGGAGCCTTCCCAGATCCTTGAAAATGATGGTCACACACAATTTAGTAACAGAACCAGTTTACACACTATAATCTAACTAAAGATGACCCCATTGAATTCATTTTCAACCATCCGGTAGCACCCGACAGAGTTGACTAAGCAGCATCGTTGCTGGTGGCATGTCGTCAAATAAATTGTTGACGAACAAAACGACACTCATCACATCTAGTTAAGAAAATTACAGTTTTCAACGCCATACGCGAAAATTATAGCCAAAAATTTCAACTTGAAACAAAACGCGACAGCTGAATCACAAGAGGATACGGCCTCCTAGAAGCTCTGGCAAAGCTGGAAGTTGATTCGTCCAACGAGGGCACCATCAGCACTTTGCGCAAAGATGACCGGGCATCTTTAATCGACATCACTTTTACTTAAGTCCGACGTTGATGAAGAATATGAATTGGAAAATGTGCGAGGGGTATAGCCATTGCGACCATCAGGCGATCCGGTACAACAATGGCCAACGGAATCCTCCTGAGGCAGTGCAGAGGACTAGAGTGAGCGTGCGGAAGTGGAAGACGAAAGATTTCGATAACCACCATTTCGAGAAAGCTGACTAGCACTAAAGCCGAGAGCTGAAGAGAGTTGCATGAGCACAGCCGCATCCCGAAATAGTCGTTTTATCTTGGTCCGGAGAAGAAGCATAAGACAGAGTAGATTTTTTTGTGATTGGGCACAAAAGCATGTTCCAACCAAAGCACGAAAGCAACCCAACGAAACTACAGGGCAGGTTTTTAAAGCTGTTTAAATCTAAAAGAATACACCACACACTCGCTCGCTACTCACTACCTGTTTGATGAAACAATTCGGCTATATTTTCCATAATTGGAATGGACTCACTAAGTTCTACTATTCTACCCCGGCAGCATAATTAATCATCAATTAAAAGAGAGATTTGAGCAATAAAAAATGAAAAAAGTGCCATTAAATTATTAAGGCCTGTGCCAACAAATAATGTGGATCAGCATTAAAAAACTAGGAATGAGCAATAAAGATGAGAAAGATCTTCGGATAATCTAATTGTGACCAGTAAATCTGTCAAATAAAGCAACAGCTATTAGTATATGTGCAATTAAATATGGCAGTATTTCCGCCAAATTATGTAATTTGAGCACTAAACTATTCGCATATGTCTTTTAATTTTGTTAGATTTTCCCATAAAAACAGTAAAATGAGCAATGGATATTTATTTATCCATTGCTCATTTTACTGTTTTTATGGGAAAATCCAACAAAATTAAAAGACATATGCGAATAGTTTAGTGCTCAAATTACATAATTTGGCGGAAATACTGCCATGTTTAATTGCACATATACTAATAGCTGTTGCTGTATCTGATAGATTTACCGGTCACAATTAGATTAATCCGAAGATCTTTCTCATCTTTTTATTGCTCATTCCTAATTTTTTAATGCTGATCACATTATTTGTTGGCACAGGCTTAATAATTTAATGGCACTTTTTTCATTTTTTATTGCTCAAATCTCTCTTTTAATTGATGATTAATTATGCTGCCCCAAAAGCATGTTCCAACCAAAGCACGAAAGCAACCCAACGAAACTACAGGGCAGGTTTTTAAAGCTGTTTAAATCTAAAAGAATACACCACACACTCGCTCGCTACTCACTACCTTTGTTTGATGCAAACAATTCAGCTATATTTTCCATAATTGGAATGGACTCACTAAGTTCTACTATTCTACCCCGGCAGCATAATTAATCATCAATTAAAGAGAGATTTGAGCAATAAAAAATGAAAAAAGTGCCATTAAATTATTAGGCCTGTGCCAACAAATAATGTGATCAGCATTAAAAAATTAGGAATGAGCAATAAAAGATGAGAAAGATCTTCGGATAATCTAATTGTGACCGGTAAATCTGTCAAATAAAGCAACAGCTATTAGTATATGTGCAATTAACTATGGCAGTATTTCCGCCAAATTATGTAACTTGAGCACTAAACTATTCGCATATGTCTTTTTAATTTTGTTAGATTTTCCCATAAAAATAGTAAAATGAGCAATGGATATTTATTTATCCATTGCTCATTTTACTGTTTTTATGGGAAATCCAACAAAATTAAAAGACATATGCGAATAGTTTAGTGCTCAAATTACATAATTTGGCGGAAATACTGCCATATTTAATTGCACATATACTAATAGCTGTTGCTTTATTTGATAGATTTACCGGTCACAATTAGATTATCCGAAGATCTTTTCTCATCTTTTATTGCTCATTCCTAATTTTTTAATGCTGATCACACATTATTTGTTGGCACAGGCCTTAATAATTTAGTGGCACTTTTTTCATTTTTTGGTGCTTTTTCTGAATTACTAAGTGCAGGTAAATATTTTAGTCATTCTACCCCCCTTTGAAAATATTGAGCAAAAAAATTACTTTACTCGAAGTTTTTTGAGCTATGTATGCGTCAGCTTCTATATTTACTTATTTCGGTTTTCGGAAGCCAAACATAATTTTGCTGCTTGTCATATTACAATATATTTTGAGAAAAATGTTAATATTTTTTCTGTGACATTTTACATTTTTCACTATACAAAAGTGTATTAGCAATGGAAAAAAGTGTCATATCTGCAGATTTTTCTACCCGCGATAAAATATTTTCGCTGTCAGTGTCATTTAGATGTTTGACCATTGCTGGTTAACTACTGCATGAAATGATGTGTGTCGCATGGAATCGAGTTTTTAGAATGAGTACTAACAATGCGTATGCATAAATGAACAAAGAAAGGGATTTATCATCAAATCTAGCCAAACTCAATCTTCTAACTGTTTGAAACTGGCAATAGAAAGCAATTTTTTTTTCTGTTTTCTATTGTTACATTCGCCTGGTCAATGCGCAATTCCCAATGCGTGAGTTTTTTTTTCGTGTATTTTCCAAGCATAGAATTCTAGTTAGGGCACCTCCATCTAAGGATTGGTTGAGGGAATCTGAAAATCTAAAGATCTAAAAATGTAGATCTGAAGTGATCTAAATTCTTGCACCGCAATGTCAATATTGAGTTCTGTAACACAATCTCATTCAAATTCTGCATCAATGACGCATGTTTTGGAATACTTTTTTGCCTTGATCTATTTTCTGTAATAGTACTGGCAACAAAGATATAGAAAAGAAGGATTTGTCGAAGCCGTGTTCTTTTCCTCAGTCTGGGAATACTTTCTCGAAAAAGCACAGCATTCGAGTCCAACGAAGGTGCGTTTCAAAAACTGCATTTTCAGAGCGACTGAAAAAAGTGGATCTGCAAAATATGTCGTTGGATTTACTGGATAATTTAGAGGCAAACATCGGAGATGATAAAGATTTGGCTCTACAAAAAAAAAGCTAAATTGGATAACCAACAAAAGGATCAAATTGTAACTACAGTTGCCGGTATGGAGTTAAAAGAGCAGAGTGGATTAAAAACGAAAAATCAGGGACAAAAAAACTTAATAAAGAACGATAAAAAACTTCTTATGTTTGGTGCAGATGAGGACGGGAAAGGAGCAATACATGAATTAACGGACTTAATCAACTTCAAGTACTTCATGTAGCATCTAAAGAATGGCTTATTTAATCATTTTATGAACGTGTTGCTGGAGTTTTTGCATAAATTCTGTTCGTTTTCTGATAAACGACTTCTCAATTACGAATCCGATCCTTAAGCGGCAAATCGTCATTTGTGGTACTTACGAATGTTGGATTCCCTTTGCATCCTGAAGATTACCTGTAAGCAGTAACGACTATTCCTGGCCGATTTATTGAAGAATATGTATCTGGTGTACGTCAAAAACAACAAATTCAGAAGCCCTAACACTTCCAGGAATCAACTTCACAGGTCGATCGTTGACAGAAATGTTCACCTTGGACATGAGTGTCTCTTATCAGTGCGTCTTTCTGTAGATCCGACTGTCGTGTCATACAACAGAGGCAACTGGGTCCTTTAGTACATCCACTTATCAGTATCATCACCGGCGTTATCAAGTTAATGCCATCAGCACAATATTTCCCATTCCATTTTCAATGTATCCGAATGTTAATTGATTTTTCTGTTATGCTATCAACTATGTACTTTGCTTTAAGAAGTATAAAAAATAGAGACGAAATATAGTTACATGGCGTCCCGTTTTACCGTCAATTGAGTTTCTTTCATGATCAAATAATTGAAATGTATTAGAAGTTGTTTAATTCGGTTAAATAACTTCGGTTGGTATTGGCACGGGTCGATTTGTCTCCATTTTTCAACCCACACGGACCGTGAAATAAACACAATCAACATTTAAACGTTTAGCTTTCGGATAATTTTAAATATAAACTCAAGCCACACATAAAAATTTATACCTATATGAATAATTTGAAAGGCGCTATCTGATGCTGACATGTTACCTACATTTACAAATATGTTTCATGTTCATATTCATGTAAAAAATTACCAAGCGTTGGGACGTCCGGCTCACTGTGATCCGCGTCAGCCAGAACCACAGGAAGACTTCCTTCCAGTATAGCAACAATTGCTCGTTTTCCTCTTCGCCAGCCTTTTCCACCGCAGTAGGCTTTCTAAACAAAGTCCAACATGAAGCAGTCCACTTAGAAGGCTTGTTTTTGAATATCCAGATCGCGTTTCACCGGACTGTAGCGCTGGTGATCGCACGAAAATCGGATCCGAATGAGTTTCGGTTAGAATGGAAGGGAACTCTTCGGCCGGTAGGAGACTAGCTTCCGGTTTTTTCTAGAATGGTTTCCAGCCAACAGCTCCAGCCGAGCGAAGTTGAGGTAGGCCAGGTAGGGCGATTCGATGTACAGGTCGAAGATGTTCTTGTACAGCAGTAAAGATGGTGCTGTCGTAGAAGTTGGTAATCGATCGCTCCAGCGAGATGTCAGTGCAGATCGATTAGAAGCGAAAGACAGCTACAGTAATCGACGATGTAGATTACCAGATCGTTCAGGGCTCAGCACCTGGCTAGGTTGTTACCGATTTGGTCCGTTTCGATACGCTGCTGGATGTTTTTGAATGCCTAGAAATAAGTGACAATGTGCTTAAAGGGAACCTCGTAGGATGTTGAGAGATACTTACATTCTGCAAAAAACTACAGCCCAACATCGAGGTCCTGCCGTTGATCGGATTGTAACTTGAAGATCGTTGCAGCATCAAACTGAGTATCCCTTGGTTGTCGTGACCGTAGATCTGTAACAAGTCAAACAGCAAAGGGTGTTTTTGTAAACTTTTGTAAATCTACATTTCTATAAATACATCTATACGATTTAGATCAGGGCTGGGAACTCCTTTGTTGTTCTAAAATTTACTGATCTATCCTTAAATTCAATTCATTTCCTCAAAAATAGATCAGAATATCCATCAGGATTCGGGCCCTAAGGGCATCTTCAACGGTGATCCAAACCTGATTTGGATTTATTTTTTTAGATCAAACGCAAAACCTCGCTGCATCGGTGTTGTATTTTTTTTTCTTTTTTCCTTTATTATCGAGATTTTCAGCCCTAGTATCCTTTCATAGTCACTCAAATACCTTTTGGGTATCTTCGTAACTTGTCCGGGGTGAGACTTGTAAATTTTGTTTTATACCTGATCTATTTTGCATAATTTTAAATCTGGTATATGTTTTGATCTATTCTTGCTGCAATTTGGAACAAGAAAAATACCGTTCCAAAACACTACACGCTACTTGATAATACCAATTAATGAGTAGAATTTGAGCTTGTTACTAAACAAAACAAATCTTTATTGAGTATACTCTGAGGTACAGCTACCACCAGAGAAAAGTGCCCACCTACCTCAGTTTCTCCTTTTGTACAGCAAACTGTAAAATAAGTGAAAGATTCTAAGTTTTGTGGTTTTGATGGCATATTTATTATGTTCTTTTCTTGTCTGGTACATAAAAAAAAACACTTGTCCTGCAAATTCATTTTTTTTCTTCAAGAGAGATCAAACTAGTCAAAGGTTTAGTAGAAATTATGCATGTCAAAATAAAGTGCCCACTTCTTATTTTCTTTAAAAAAAAAAGATCCAGTCTGTTGAGTGATCAGTAGTTGATGTGTCCTCCCGTGGCCTTCAACAGTTTTTGCAAACGTTTCGGCATACTCTCCACCAGATTCTTCAGGTGTTGTGGGTCAAGATCTTCCCAGGCGTTCTCAAGAGCTTGAAAATAGTTATGTTTGTTGGTAACTCCTGTCTTATCTACTCGTGAATCCAAGATGGCCCAGCGATTGGGTTCAGATCTGGATTCTGTGGGGGCCATTCCATAGGTTTAATACGGCAGGAACGGAAGAATGCCTTTGACTTCTTCGCGGTATGTTTTGGGTCATTATCTTGCTGGAACACAAATTTGTTTTCCAGCCCAGTTTTAACCAACGAAACCTCTAAATTCTCACGCAATATGTCGATGTAGGAATCTGCTGTTATAATACCATCAATTTTTACCAAAGCACCAACACCCGCCCAAGAAAAACACCCCCACACCATCACGTTCCCTCCACCATGCTTAACTGTGCCCTGGATATGTCGATCATGAAGCGCCTCTCCAGGTCTACGCCATACACGAGCTCGTTTTTTGCTGTTGAACAACTCGAATTTGGACTCATCAGTCCACAAAAGTCTTCCAATATTCTAAAGGTTTATCAGCATGTTCCCGAGCAAATTTGAGTCGTTTCGCTTTGTTGACTTTGCTAATAAAAGGCAACTTCCTACAAAACCTGCCCTCCATACTGTGTTCAGCGATCCTTCTGCGTAGAGTTCTGTCCGAGATCGGTTGTTGAATCACTTCCTTGATCTCCCTGAGGGTAACCTTCGGATTTTTCTTAATTTCTCGAATGATTCTCGCATCTGTTCGGGAATCTGTTCGACGTTTGCTTCCCCTTCCTGGGCGATTAGCAACTGAACCATAGGTGTTGTACTTTGCGAAAAGTTTGGTAACCGCTGCTTTGCTGTATCCATACTTTTCACCAATCTTGCGAAGCAATTCACTTTTCTCGATGTCACGAATAACACATTTTCGGATCTGCAAGGGAATAGTTTTGCTTGCCACCGTATTATCCATGGTTATTTAGATAACTCGCACTGAATCTTTCTGACCGACAACTGAAATCCGTAAGAAGATCAACAAACACTTGGAAACGTCAAAAAAATTGAATACGAGGGGCGTTTGGATGTAAAAATTACATACACATAATATTTTTTCAATTGGGCACTATGGTTCAAAAAATAATTTTGCAAAAATGTGCATTATCCATTGCAAAAATACACATGCATCTTTAAAATAATAATATTATCATGCTTAGAAAAATATATGAATACGATACGATATAATGAGTTTTACAATGACTTCAGAGATGAAGCGTGTTAATGAGAAAAGTTGGCACTTTATTTTGGCGGTGACTGTAGATATACTTTAGAGAAACCTGTTATATAGAAACTATTGGCAGACTTACTGGGTACTTTGGAATATTCAGGCTTATCTTCTGGCGGAGAGGATACATTTTACTATGGCAGTTTTGAAAAGCTTTCTGGGGGATACCGAAGATATCTTGAAGATAGAATCAATTCGTATTTGTCGAAGGAAAAGTTCGAAAAACCTTTGATTTTTCCAGGATTCGTTTTTAAATATTATATTATCCAATTGCGCGTTCCATAGCATTAGGTCAATCCATGGCACTTCTCGGCAGTTGCATGACTAGGGCAAAACCTTATTTAAGTTTCTAAAAATTGAATGAACTGTCAACTCTTTAAAAATTATTTTCTGCGTTAGTATGAACTTCGAAATATCTATGAAGATTGGGTGGAAAAATAATGAACTTGACAGGAATTGATTAAGCTTTTCGGAAGTTGAAATTTCACGATAATCATGAAGTTTGCTCGCTCTCTTTTGAGAAGAGGAATGGTGGAGCTTCAGAAAAGTCCATTGAATTGCCGAAAAGTTCTCAACGTTTCTGGAAACTTGGTTGAATTTTCAAAAAGTTAGCTGATCATCCATAGAATAGAAACAACTTCCTGAAAATTACCGACACTTTAAGAAGCAGATTTAGCTTCCCAGAAGTTATTTGGACTTTCAGTTGGTACATATTTCATGATAAAAAGCAGAATACCACAAATAATTTCATTATATACGAGAAATAAAATAAAATCTGGGAAGTTGGTCGATTTGCAAAACTTATTAAAAGTTGGTTGAATTTCTGTGATACTAACAGCATTTCCGACATGTTTGGACTTTCCGCTAAACGAAAGACGGAGTATTTCTCGTCGTCAGCTAACATCGCGCTACTGCCAATAAAAATTACTTGATCAAACCAATCCATGGTAAAATGTTTGTGAAAAATCTGCTAACTCTGAAAAATAAACTTCTGATCTCTGATGTTGAATGAGTGATAGGTTTTGACTGGCTTAACAACAAAAAATACAACACCGGTGCGAGGAACGCAAAGTTGGTCTATTTTAGATTTTCTTAGAGATAAATCTAGAATTTAGATCTTAAGGGCATCTTCAGGGGTGGTCTATTTTTGGAACAATTTTATACTTGATTTGCATCAGCAAAACTTGAGTAGAACCAAAGTTTTGCTGATGCAAATCGAGTATAAAATTGTTCCAAAAATAGACCACCGCTGAAGATGCCCTTAAGATCTAAATTCTAGATTTATCTCTAAGAAATTTAAATTAAAAAGAATTTAGATTGTATCTGATTATAAGCGACCTGCCTGTTAGAGGATCATAAACTTATTTCAATCTGGTTGTTAGAGTATCTAACATTACCCTATGTCCGTTTTTTTCAGGTAACGCACAAGTGAGGTTAAGCGTAGATGGCGCTCTTTCAGAACGGTTTTTCGAGCTGTCCAGGCAATGTAATTGGTTATAAAAAGATAAGAAAATGGACGACAATGACGATACTGATTAATTCCATACAGTTTGAAAAATATCTAAAAAGTTATTATCAATTTCAGTTTTAGATACTACGATGTTTAACCTCACTTTAGCTTTACTTGGATTTCTCTAAAGCGTCCCATCATGTCAAATTTCGTATCTTCATCGACCAAGTAAAATATGCTTAAAATAAATTAATAATGTTTTTCATACCTACTCGCATTTTGGAAATATTTTCATTCACAGAAGTAGTCCCTGTCTGTTAAAAGATAAACTTATTCTAGTGTAATTTTAAAGGATTTGCTCGTGTTCACTAACTTTCACTAGCTTTCATAGTTTCAAAAATTGTTTCGGTTCTTTATTTTGTTTTTTAAAGTGATCAAGTAAAAGGTTAGCTTGAATTTCGTCCTATTTCTTCTTATATGTTCGCTCGAGAAAGCAAATGTTATGGACTATGGTGGTATGATACTGATTCATTTTCAGAAATCAACACTAGTTTCAATGATTAAGCAGTAAACAACACACAACTTTTGCACATGTGGACGAAAAGCAATCGGTTAATCGAATAAGACATCATTTTTAGATATTAGATATTAATCTTAATCAATTGTCTAGACCGCGAAATTCCTTAGCCAAAAAAAGTGCAATTAGATGTAATCCATACACGACATTCTAAGCTTACCTCCACTTCCTAACCTGATTTTCTCCTCGTTCCAGTGAAGCGAAACGACACGCAAATGAACGTTGCTGGCATACGCCGAAACATCAAAAATCTTGCACACAATTATTCCGATGCTCAGGTACGGTATCGCATAATCCAATAATTTCGTGACGACCATATTTTAAGACGCCTATTTTTCTTCCAGATTAAAGTTCGCGAGGCGACCTCCAACGACCCATGGGGCCCCTCGTCCACCATCATGGCGGAGATCGCTGATCTAACCTACAACGTGGTAGCCTTTTCGGAGATTATGCAAATGATTTGGAAGCGGACCAACGACCATGGGAAAAATTGGCGCCACGTGTACAAGGCACTGCTGCTGTTGGAATACCTCATCAAAACGGGTACCGAGAAGGTTGCTCAGCAATGCAAGGAAAACATCTACGCAATCCAGACGCTGAAAGACTTTCAATACATCGAAGAGGGAAAGGACCAGGGAATGCACGTGCGGGAAAAGGCCAAACAGTTGGTTTCCTGCTGAAGGATGACGAACGGCTGAAAAATGAACGAGCACGAGCGTTAAAGGCAAAGGAACGGTTTGCCCGAACAGCCAGTGGGTTCGGATCGGATGGTTCCATTGACGGTCCTACTACCAGAGATGCTCGCGTAAGAATGGCGCTCATTCACATGGCATTTTAAATTTCAATTAGTGTGCTGATTTCGTGTTTTTTTGTTATTGCAGCCTCCGAATTGGGGTGAAGGAGAACCGACCGGCCGACCAGTGTCGGAAATTGAATTCGTCAGGCCGCAGACGGTGGGAGAGGAAGAATTGCAGCTACAGCTAGCCATGGCGATGTCACGTGAAGAAGCCGAACAGGAAGAACAGAAGCGAAGAAGCGACGACGTACGGTTGCAGCTGGCGCTTAGTCAAAGCGAGCAGGATTTTAAGTATGTCGTTCGTTCTGAATTGCATAAAATGTCATTAATAATTTACCCGTTTGACTGCAGACATGATGACGTGAAGCCGGCAAACAGTGCCCTGGTCGATCTGCTGGACATTTCATTCGGGGCCGCCAGTATTTCCAGTCCATCGCAACAACCCGGACCATCGACAAGCACCGATCCTTGGGGCTTGCCGGTGGCCGGTGGATCGAGACCACAGGTAAATAGTTCCGCCGATTATTAAATTAGAGCACTGTAGGAAATTAATTTCGAAATTGAAATCCAGACATTGAACATTCCGGAAAGGGCGCATTCTGCGGTATGTTGTTGCAATCCCCCCTCCGAATGAAATATGTATTGCCAGAATGATTAATTATGATTGGATAATCGTTTGCTTGACAGAGATCTAATAAATGTTTGTCCGATTTTTCAGACATCAGACCCATGGTCGCGAACCTCGTCACCACCAGTGGTTGATCCTTGGCTCAACAGTGCTTCGGCTCTCCCTCCGCCGACATCAAAACCACCGCTTGCAGCCCCAGGGATAGGCTTGGAAGCTTGGGCTCCAGCACGGACACATTCACCTTCGGTAACGTCCGGTTCATCTGTCGAAGGTTGGCTTCAAAATAGTATGGGCGCTGGAGCAGCAGCTCCTCCAGGAACCAATGGAAACGTTGACCCGTGGCTAAAATCGTCTGCTCCTAGTGCGGTAAGAGAAACTGGATTCCAAATATAGTACTGATAAGCTTATAATAGCTCATATATTTCAAAGAGCGACGCGTGGCAACCTAAACGAGCTACACCAGTGCCTACGGCTGATCCTTGGCAGCCACCAAGCTCAAACCCTGCTAAACACGACCCTTGGGCGCCTCTCGCAGATGGAGCATATGCAGTAAAATTTCCAATATATTAATGGTAAAATTCTAAACAATTGATGATTTTTCTTTCAGCTTCCAGCAAACCGACCATCCCCTGTAGGAGCTATTACCTCGCCGACTTCAGACCTAGATGAGTTTGATATCATCACCAAACGGAGCAACAACAGCAACGCTGTCAACAATAACCTGACTAACAATGGTGGTAGGCTACACAGCTTCGTACAGATTATGTCCAATTGCTAATTTCATCCAACTCATTTCACCAGGATCGTTACTGGACGACCTAGATCCGCTGTCGTCTAGTAACACCTCCAGTTCGGCCAGCAATTCCACTCCATCTGCCACGACGACAACGAAAAAGACGCCCGCTTCGTTCCTCGGCGAAAACTCCTCGTTGGTCAATCTGGACAACCTCATCAAACCCGTAACGAATGCACCTGGCACAGGGTTGGGTGCGCCGGCCTATAACCCTTTTGGCGAATCGGCTCCAGTGCAGAAAAACCTGTTCCAACAGAATCAACCGCAGGTTGGTAGCTTCTGGATTCAATTCACTAAACAACAATCTAACCATGCTGACCGCGCACATTTTAGGTACCGTCCATTAATCAGCTGAAACAATCGCCTTTCCCAGTGACGCTCAATCAGGACCCATGGGCACCAGTCAATCCAGCTACGGCGGCGCAAGTAAGTACCGTTCGAACTATAAGAAAGATGTAACACTCTAATGTCGTATGTCTGTCACTGTATGCCTTCCGTCAAGTTTGGTGAGCATAACTATAGCACTGGAATGGGCCACTCTTCTAACCAAATTTCCTCGTTTGGACTAACCGACGACATTGATCATGGATTCGACTCTAATAACAACAATTCCCCTCCCGCTACTTTTGATTACGATAATAACAACCACCGCAATGACTCGGTCAACGACCGAGATGACGAAACTTTCGATGCAAATTTCCTTCCAACTACCTACATTGGCAAACAGCCCAGTAATGCCAATGCTCCGCTGGAAACTATTACTAACCCAAGACTACCACCGTCTCATCCGGCTCCCATCTATAATAGCCAGTCGGAATTGAGCGATCTGTATGACTTTGGTTTCGGTAACGATATTACTCAGTATGACACAAACAATCCCAAAACTGACCATGTGAGTAAGCCATGTTTCGACATAAGTAAACGCTAAAATGACGTAGACTTGGCATACAGACACACATCTTTTGAAAAATCAGTTGCCTACTAGCGCAAGACTTGTTCCCCCCAATATCAACTGTACTAGTTTAGTTATCAATCATTAAATCTGTTCTTTCTCTCTTCCATGCCGCATCAAACGATACCTTCCCAATCATGCACACACACACACACACAAACAAACCTCATCGCGTATTCGATAAAACAACTATCGTTCATAAAATCGCCTCAATCGCGTGGTTGTCAAACGTTATCATGTGTGGTCATTGTGAATCCTGCCTACCTAGCAGCCAATGGGAGCTTGGACGCTAAAATAAAACGGAATGCTCTAGAGACGGGACAGTAGAATAGTGCTACTATTGCTACTTGCTACAACTACCACACTACAAACTAATAGTACTTTTGTATAACATGAGCTCGAAATGATAGTGCTAATTAACAGCTTAAGAGTCTGGTAATTTTTTGGATCCATTCCGGCTTTGATGCTTGTGTGTGTTGTTATTTAATGTGCCTTTGCTAACTGCTTGCATGGTTGCTCGTTGCGTTCCGTTTGCCGTCATTAACCATAACCCCTTGTGATGCGCTTTTGTATTTTACTAATGCTTTTATTACACTTATTTTAGTGTGTTTTGTTTCTATAGTTTCCTTCTTCTAACTAGTTGTTATAAGGTTTAAATTTAATTATAATAGGATTCTACGAACTGTCTTCCTGTAACTAACATTGTCCTGTGGGCGTCAAGCATCCAATATGTGTCAGAAAGTTAAGAGCTAAACGTGATTGTGTGTAAATAAAATTAAAGTATTGAATCGAATTAATTAATAATGAATATTTGGGAGGGTATATTCAAAGATTTCATTAATATTTTTTTAAACTCTCAAAAATGTCTGCCGATTTTTAAATAATTGCAATAATTGCACTAGGTTATTATTAGTAAAATGTGATCCAAGTCCATAACTCAACAATACGTTTGCAGCATGAATTTTGTTTAATTTTCTGAAATATTTTATGATGTCTCCACATAACTTTGTGATTTTGAATATTGCATAACATAACGATTAGATAGTCAATATTTGATCGCAGTAGGTTTCGCTTTGTGAATAACGTGTGGTCATTTGTGAACCAATGAATTTTTTTCGAGATGATCTGAGATTAAATGTAGTGGATTTGTCGAAATAAGTTGCACAAGATACAATAGATACTTGTTGTCTATTTTTACTCGTTGAATTTTCGACTCTAAGCATATTGTGTTTAGCTTTATAATAAGAGATTCTATACAAATTATATGTTCCATAACTATAGAACCAGTTCAAAATTTATTTCTCTTGAAAGATTTCAACGATGTTTACCTGAAAATCAAAATGTGATATAATGGTAGGTCCTTTTTTGTTTCTCAATCTAGTTCAAACAACCTTATTCGGCATACTCTGACTTAAGTTACGGCAAGTAGGTACTTGTATTCCTTGCCATTCAGATAAGACGGATCTTGTTTCAGGTCATGAACGCATTGCGTACTGCTTGTTGTCTGCATATACTTTAGCGTACTGATCAATCCCCATCATATTCTTGATCGGGCTTTTCGAGTCTGGAAAACGACCTGTACTCATTCCACAGCTCTTGAACTCCATGTTATGTTGATCCACGCCATAGTTCGACTACTGACTTGTATGAACTAAAGCGATTATTCCATTGCTGAAGTGTGTGAGTCATTCGACGATGTTGCCAGCCAAGAATGAATTAGCCAAATGACTATCTTGAGTAGTGTCAATCGTAGACTCCTGACTGCGTTCATTCTGGTGGATTACAACTAGTAGTAATTGCAACCTATGTTCGAGCCTAACAAATGCTACACCTATCCTTCTACATCTACCAGCCACAAATATTGTTTCTTCGTATGATACGCAAAGTCATCCGCACTTAGATGAAATTGAATATTGATATTGACAACAGCACAGGCGATAATGAACATCCATCGACGAATGAACAAAACCAAATAATGACTTCGAAACTCAGCGGTTGCTCTGGTCAAGAGAATACTGTCATTTCAAAATTCAAATGCACGAAGATAGTTGGTCTATCCGTTAAGGTAGTCTTTGTAACGCGATCGGATCTTCTTAGTTCACTATCACGATTAACTGATTCGCTGTTAGCTCCAATGCCGTCATATATCGGCTCGTTGTCACTAAATCCTTCGAAGTCCGCTTCCTCAAACTGAGCGGAACGAAATGCTTTATCCTCTTCTTACGCTTCCGGTTCATTACAATTGTCATTTTCGCTTGTTGAGCACTCAGGTTCTTCTTCCGGCACTTGTTCGTTGACTACTGACATTTCTTCAGGATTGAATCGAACACTATGTATTGTCTCCACGTGAGGGGCAATCGCCGGTTTCATGAATGGCTTTATCATCGGGTCATTAAACTTAGCAGACATATGCGGTGCACTTTCAGCCTCGGTGCGTCACGGCTCACGATCACTTTCTTTGTAGCTCTGTCCAGCGATTGGTAGGCCTTGTATTCTGGCAAATAACCTACAAAGATGAGCTCTTTCGTTGTAGCAGTGAGCTTCTTCCGGTTAACTTTCGGTACACAAACCCACGCACTGCATCCGAAGACTTTCAGATAGTCTACCTACGGCTTGGTGCCATGTTATACTTCGAAGAGGGATGACTGCACGGCCCTCGTCGGAAGGATGTTCTGGAGATATAAGTCGGTATTCAGTGCCTTCTACCAAAGCACTGCGGAAGATCTCGAACATCTCAACGTGGTGGTGGTTTTTACGATCCGTTTTGCGGTGGACTGTAGCCCGTCGTGAACTGTAACATTATCCCCTCCTTTTTGTAGAAATTACGCAACTTTTCTCCAGAGTATTCTCCTCCTTGATCTGACCGTATTGCCCGTATTGCCTTGGGTTTCCTGCCGAAGACGTTCTGTACAAGCGCCACATACTCGATGATTTTGGTTCCTATCTCTGGCTTGTTTTTCAGCAGGTACAGTATGCAGTAGCAGGATCATCGTCAATCATGGTCAAGAAGTAATGATACCCGCTCACCGATGGAACCTGACCAAGTCCATCGTTGCGTTCGTGTTGGATGACGATTTATTGAGGAAAAGGGTACACGAGCTCGATTATTTTTAAACCGCTCGTTAGGGTTTCCTTCTCCATCCGAATGATCGCGGCAAGGTTGCTGTTTCCGAACAGTCTATGCCTAACGTGTGTCCCACAATGTCGACGAAATTGAAATCCATGTGTTCACGGATGCCAGTGTAGCGGCACAATACTCGATGGTGTCCTGTATCTTTCGCTTTTCCTCTGACAACTGGCGATGGGCTCCCACAAAGTTCAAGCCATTGTCTGAGAACACCTCCAGTGGTGCACCTCGTCTTGCCACAAATCTTCTACACGCCATCACGCAGGCGATGAACTAAAGACTATGAACCAACTCCAGATGGATAGCTCGTACAGTAAGGCAGGTGAACAGACAAATCCACAATACTTCGCCCGACTTTGACTTCAAAGGGTCCCATGTAGTCTACACCGACATACGTGAACGGCCTAATGAATGGTGTTAGGCGTACTTTCGGCAGCGTTCCCATCATCGGAGGCATAGGAGCAGCTTTCTTCACCTTGCAGTGCCGGCAACTTCGGTTGACTTTCCGGACCACAACGCGTAGCTTGAGTATGTAGAACTTCTGGCGTAGTTCGTTGCAAACTGCTTCTCCACTGGCGTGCAGGAACCGTCGATGGAAGGAATGCACAAGAAGAAAAGTGATGCGATGATCTTTAGGTAATACTACGGGGTGTTTCGACAGCTTATAATAGAATCGCCCTTCCGTGGTGAAAAGGGAACCTGAAATGAGAGGAAAACACTGAAAATGTAACATAATAAGTAGACTTGCATTCATATTGACCCCAATTCAATACCTAATAAATTACAGCTTTGTAGCTGCTTATATAGCAACTGACAAAATGGTGTTCGTTCTGACGATCGGGAACAATTTTTAAACCGCTCGTTAGGTTTTCCTTCTCTATCCGAATGATCCGCGATCGCAAAGTTGCTGTTTCCGAACTGTCTATGCCTAACGTGCTTGCAGTCGTGTTTATGATCACCTCTGGTCATCAACACGACCTCTTTGGGTTGCTTCAGCTGGTACAGCCCGTGGTATAGTATAGTCACGGCCACCGTCGCGTTTCAGGGCAAGAATCGATACCCACGAACATCGAAGATCACTTCTACATTCTTTTGTACTATCCCTGGAATTAACAGTAAGTTCATGTCAAGATCAGGGACCGTATTTTGGAACCTAGAACTTTTTCTCACAGGCGTTCGTACAAAAATTCGTTCGTTCGTTTTCCGTTCTCATCACAACACTCGATCGTGCCACACCCCTAACCTTGCACTTTTGCTAATATTCCATTGGCAAGCTTTACGTATTTAATGTCACAGCTTTTCAGCTGACTGAAGAAGCTTCGATCCGCAAATGTGTGCCTCGTTGTGCCGGAGTCCGCAACTCATGGCTTAGCACCGCAAGAATTATCAAACGCGCTGGCGACGAAGGCAAACGAACCACTGTCTTCGTTCCTTTTATGTTGCTGTTTGCCTTTCGGTTTCGTATCGCTGTCCAAATCACGACCGCGCTGCGGGCACTCGAATTGTTTGTGGCCCTCATTTTTGCACAGAGGGTTCTTCTTGTTGTTCGCTAACCTTCAGCACCGAATCGTTTCCGGATGATCCTTGACGCTTAGCCACATTGTCCAACAGCTGGCACATTATTATCTCCAAAGGGAGATCCGAATCCGAGCGGCTTTTTAGTGTCGTTGTCAGTGTATCGGAGAAACTCGGCAGTATCCTCAAAATCATGGCGACTTGGAGATTTTCCTGCTCCGCACTCTGCAGCCTCTCGAACAACTCCTCCATGACAAAGAGATGATCGGAGATGCCTTCACTATCCGTGAAACGTTTATCGCAGGTCTGCTTTAAAAGCGAAATGAGGTTAGAGTTGCTTCTTAGTGATGAGTTTAGTGCCCGAGCTACCTGTCCGCAATTCACAAAATGGCATTCGAATTGGCAACGAATTGGCATTCCAAGCGTCGGTTTCTCTGTCCCCCTTAACGCCGGGTTCGACGCAATGCCACAAACCCATCTCGGATGAGGAGCAATTTCACCTTAAACATCCAAGCGGAGTAACCAACAATCAATATGAAAGTAGCGATTTGAAACTGGTTCACTGTTTTAGAACCCCTACACTCAAAAAAAATGACTCCGTGAAATTTCACGTAACTCTCACCTGAACACGTAACCAAATCTTCTTCAGTAAAATCAGGTGAAAATTACGTGCCAGTGAATAGTACGTGAACGATCACGTAACATATATGTGATTTTCACGTAGAATGTGGATTTACGTGGAAATCACGTAGCTCTTACGTGAATTCCACGTGTTTATTACTGGTGTTGGCAGTGGACGAAAATTACGTGCGTTTCATTTCACGTGGAAATAACGTGACGATTTTTTTGAGTGTAGCTACGAAGTATACTTTGCTGTCTGAAATAATTCTTGCGCTTTTCGGTACCTTTTGGTACAGAGGGCTGGCGCACAGTAGTTTTCCTGTAGCCAACATATACAGCATCCAAATGTCAAAAGATCCATTGTTTGTAAACAATACTGGCAGTCGGACCCTTTGCGGCAAACGTCAGACGGGCCTTATTCAAATAAGGCCCATGATATGTTGCATACTGTCAAGCGCTAGTAGATAGGATAGGGTTGCCAGGCCCCTGTTTTGGTACTATAACCTTTCGGCGGTACCTTTTGGTCCACACGCTCGTTCAGATCTACTCTAAATAGAGTAATTTTCACTCAATATCGTATTTCCATGCTAAATGTCAAAAACTGAGTAACTTGATTTAAGGAAACTGAGTAAATGTGAGTGAGTAGAGTGAGTAATGAAATAAAGCAATTACAATGAAGCTGTCAAAAGCAAAAAACGTGGTTCAGTCGATCAAAAGTTTTAAAGATGGGATGGCTGTATGTTGTAATCAACAATCATTTTGACGTCGAAGTGCCGAATTCAATCCATGACCCAACAAACATCAATGCTGAATAACAGTTTGTTCAAACTAATTTTTCTTCTAGAAAGCTGAATAATTTCTCCAATGCTGTTTGAACAGGCGGTTATTCGACATTGATGTTGGTTGGGGAATTACAATAAATCCATAAAATTACAAATTTAAAGTAGGGTAAGGGGATGTAATGTTAGCCTAGCTCCTTCATTCGGCCTATGTACCAAATGTGTCATTAATTTAGCGATAATCAAAAAAATCATGTTGCTATTAGGATGACCGATGCAATCCTAAGCAATTCAGACAATATTAATCATCTTTTAGTTGTTCACTCCCGCGTAATTTTCGGTTTCTTGAACTTTTGGGGCATCATGATTTCATTGGTTATGCTGAACAGATGATCTACACGATCTTCAAGTGATTTAAATTTGTCTTAATTCAATCGATAAAGCAAGTAATGCAGTCTGAATGTGCAGAACATAGTTACACGTTACAAACTAAGTGTTCACATAGCTAAAATAACAATGATTTTACAAGAAAATTGTAGACCCAATGTTGGGGACATATCTTTTCTGTATGTTCCCAACTATGGTCTGTTGTATCAATAACGTAGTAAAAAGGTTGTTATTGGTAAAATTTCAAGTGAAAATGGATGAATCTGCGGTTGTTTATATTCAAGTGGCTCATCTTAACACAAATCGAAGAGACAAAATCATTGTATAGTGAATTTTAATGTTTCCATTATTATTTGGCTGATGAATCATATTTGAACATCACTTAAGTGTTTCGATGCAGTTTTACTTTAGTTTGTGTTGTGAAATGTTGTATTAAGTAAATCCTGTACAGCTTAGAATGCCTTAATTCATAAAATTAGAAAAAAAACCGTACAAACACTGCATTTAGTAATAAATCCATCGAATGGGACGAAGTTGCATTCACGAAAAGACCCAATTTGGTGCTTATAGACCAACATTAAATCCACATCCCTCGAAAGTTTACGGCATTATAAAAATAGTTGTGTAACTTTTAGTGGTACATGCTATCAAATGTCTTATTAAACTTATCTTTGCAAGTGTATAACTAGTTGAATCTCGCTTACAGCTTAAAAACTTTATGAGTTATAATGAAAAATGTGATCGCTGGTTGCATAATAGGCTGAGTCAAGGGACACATACCCTATTTCGTCACTTCCGTTCCGACTGGACAGTTGTCGGAAACAATCAACAATTTCATAAAAATAAAAAAATAACAATTAGATAATGAATAATGTTAATAATGTACTAAAATTTTGACAAGTGACCAAGTTAATCAGAAGTGAGTAACTCCATAGCTACTCTAATTAGGGTAGTTCCAGTATTAACAAAACTGAGTCATTTTCTACTCAGTTTTGTTAAAATAAAAACAAACGTGACTGAGTAATGTTTACTCTAATTTTGGCAGGTGACCTAGTTAATCAAAAATGAGTAAACTTCAATTACTCTAGTTAGGGTAGTTCCACAGTTTTCTACTCAGTTTTGAGTTATTACAAACGAGCGTGCATAACGTATAGATGATTGCACGATGGTGTCATCAATGCTGTTTTGACAGTTCAGGGAGCTTATTTACGTGGACTTAGAATATTTTCGGTAAGATCGGTTTGAAATTTATGCTCTAAATTTATTACGATTGAAGTAGAATTGCAGGAAGACACCAGTACTTATTTTTACATCATTTCCTGAATCTAATCGTACAGAATCCGGAAAAAGCCAATGAAAATTTTCGATTGAGCAGTTCAAATTCTAACACCTTCTAAACAAGCTCCCTGAAATGCCAAAAAAGTGAGGTTAATAAAGTCGGTGCAATGATGTATTGGAGATAAATGTACAGCGAGAGAGAAGACAAAACAATGGCTGTTAGAAACACGTTCAAACTGAAGCTATATTTGTCGTAAACATATACATGAATGAGTGTGCTGTAAGATGCACTAAGAAAAATTACTGCAGCACTTATTACTTCTATTGTTGCTTGCCGGATTGTGTCAACACAAACAAACGGAATCATACACTTATTTCAATCACAGCAACCATTCGAATTCGTACTTTGACTTGTAATAAAGTAACATCTAGTCTAGTAAGCCTGGAGGTGCACGCAACCAAATCGACGACAACGAAAGCCACGATCAAGCTACCTTCGAAACTTTCGACATTCCAGTTTGAAGTGATAAATTCCAGAGAGGAACATCTGCATCGCTCCATCATCGACAAGATGATCAGTCAACTACAATTTGTTCCTTGAGGATCAACATTGCCTGATACGGTCGCATGTCATCCAGCTCAAGACTCGTATTCCTGAAAGAAGTCCAGCCGGTCAGCCAACTCCATTATCCATTTTCCTCGATGGATTCGGACTACCAGCTCCAGCAGAAACTTCGTTACTGCCATTCACGATGAAGATCCAGTGCCTGCACCGCAGCAGTTTGAAGAACCACTGATGGCCAACCAGGAAATTTTTTACCTGAAGGAAGATTTCTCGGAAGATGAAGCCGGAAACAACAACGAATCCATGGGTGAACCAGCTCCGGATGCAGGAGACGAACCAACCCAACCGGTCATGCCCATCCTGAAGAAAGGACGGCGCATGATTCAACTCCCAGTCCGGATTGGATGATGAAACCTTAAGGGAGGAAATGTTGGGCTTGAGTTGTCACTGGATCAGCATAGAATCAAACAAACTCAATCACACATTTATTTCAATCACAGCAACCATAGTATGGCCATATAAACAGAACCACTGACACCTCATGATGGATTTCGTTTCAATAACGTAACATCTAGTTCTGTACCAAGCCAAAATCTTTCATTCCGGAAGAACGTGTTTTGCTTTTGCTGCGTTGTTTTCGGAAAAAAATCTATCAGAATAAAAAGTTAAATTATAAATATCCGAGTGTTATGCGTAGGACGTTGAGAATTTAATCGATTCCCACTCAAGGTGTGTTGTGACCGTATTTTTTTGTCAGATAGGTTTTGTGTTGGTAGGGTTTTTTTCCCCATTTCTTGTTTATTAGTGCTTCGCTCCGCACCCGGACGAGCTTTTCTGCATTGGATAAGAAACTTGGTGAGGTCGTTTTGTGTTATAACAAATATACCTTAGTTATGTACAGGCCTGACTCTGGCCTCTCTTCAATTGTCGAATATACAGGCCAGGATCAAGGATGTCTATTTATGATTCTGGAAGTGTGGAAATTCTTCAAATATCCATTTGATATGTGAAGGTTTTCCTGCGGGGCTTATTTTATATGATGATGACCTCAGAATGTACGTGTATGAACAGGCATTCTTGAAATGGGTCGTTGGACGGAAGAAGTCAATGAGGGTAATTCGGAGAGGCGAAGTGAGGTTTGTCACTTGGTGAAGTTTACCCAGAAGAATCACGTCACTGCAAATGAATTTTCTCGCTTCACCAAGTGAAAAACGTCACTTTGACTCGTGCCGAAGGATCTAACTATAATCACCCAAACACAGCAGAGTTGAGGCCGATCGAAAGATTCTGGGCTTTAATGAAACGTGAACTTCCTACGGTTGTCTCTAAAAAACAGGAAGTGTTGAAATCGTGGTTGAAAGCAGAGAAAAACGTCGATTCAAACGATCTACAAAATCTCATCGGTGGAATTAAGTAGAAGGTGCAGGCATTTGGATTTCGTAAAGAAATAGAGTGAAATAAAGATACCCAAAGCTTACATATTGTTTCAGGGAATTTTTTTTAACGAGTAGTGCTAAGTGATGTAATTATACCGTGAACACCCTTTATCACATCAAATATATAATAAAAGAAACTTTTTCAAACCCATTTGCCTCCAAAGCACGATTAAATAAATAAACACAATCATAGGCCAATAATTTATATTATTAAGTAAAAACTCATAAAAATTGTATTGCCGTCTTCAAACTAAGCTTAGTTTTAGTGATTTTTAACTTCTTCATTGCTTGTGTACTAACAGCTCTTATCCTAATTCAGACCACCGAATTGATAAAATTTGCATTTCTTTGATACCCTTCAATGTCTCCCAGCAGAACAACATCAACAACAATGCCCCCTGGATGAATCCACAGTCATCGAATCCATTCCTGTCGTAAGATCAAATCCTACATAGCAAAACCATAGAATCAATAGCAGTTTTACCAGAACCGAAGCAGAGACAACTGGCGGAAGCAAGCGAAGCAAGCGTCTCTCAAACAAGCGAGGGCTAACACAGGTTACTTACTGCGGTACACAGCAAAACCCCTATATCCGAAAACGAAAATGATGATTGCCCTCGTCGTACTATAAATAGCAACCAAATCTCCTAAATCAATGTTAGCTGACAGAAACAGCAAACTGCTGAAAACGTAGATATGAATGTAAATCAATAGTGAGAAGCCAAACAAAATCTGAGCCACGTTTCTTTCCTTGTCCTTCTAAATTCCTACTCAAATGCATACAGAACTTTCCCAACAAAAGCTAGAAAACTCTCATAGATAAATACAGATGAAATTCATAAATGCCTTACTAAGTGTTAAAAAAAAGTAAACTAGTTAAAAAATAGTAATCCTAATTTCCGCAGGACATGGAAATTATATATGCTAGACGCGGCAGTTAAATGAAATCACTAATATGGTAGAAGCTCCAGACCGCAAATCAAAAACTAAGGAGTCAAAAAAACCCAAAAAACTAAAAACGAACTGTACGTGCATACTTTTAGGGGCGCTCCGAGTGATGGTAAACAATTTTTACGTCTTAACAGTGAAACAAATTTTGAACGTTTTTTGCTACAGAACAAAATCAACTAAAAGTAAATTAGGCACTTCTTTCGTAAATGTGATAACTGTTACCACACATACTAACCATTTTTACATGAAAAACAAAAATCGTAAACGCAACACGTAATCACATTGAAACATACCTAAAAGACGTGTGTGTACGCTGAGAATGATAGATTGGGACTTCTTTTCTACAACCTCTCTCTCTGCCACACCCCCTCGGATAGTTTCTTTTTTTTTTGTCCCCCTTACATCATTGCTATTTTGACTAAAGCACCTGAAGATGAGATTTTTTATTTTGCGATGGTTTCAACCAAATCGATTGCTTTAAAATTGTGTATGAGATATGTACCTATTAGAAAACCGTAAATAGTGAAGTTTTTGTCTTTATCAATTCATCATTGAAAGCAAAGTTTGTTCGTATTACTTATTACACCACCACCCAGCCGCTTCAGGTGAATCTAAGTAAATGTAGGCTTCGCTTGTGTGCCGACCGTCATTGTTTAAGAAAATAGAAAGGAACCATTGAAGCTTTAGTTTGGAATTATATATACCTACCTATCTTACTCACACATGGCAGACGATTGAAAAATGCTACGAATACTGGTTATCATGAAAAGTATTGCCCCGTTTTATCATGAATAATGATAATTCACATTGTTTGTTTACTTGTGCTGTGGGAGTGTACACTATTTTTCGCAAATATTTATTTAAAAAGTATAGTTATTTTTGTCGTAAGATGTAGAATGAGTAAAATTATCCAACCAAATGGTTATTCTTCGTTTACAGAAAACTAAATCCTATTACATTACTAGCGATTCTTGTGTTTGGTCTTTTTTTTTCTTATATCTGGATGATTACTCTTCAGCCTGGAACTGGAATGAAGATAGTATACCCACACATTCTGATAGTCTGACATACTAATGGTATAAGTAGCAGTTCTTGTTTTATTTTTTTTCCGTTCCACTTGAAACTAGGTTTGGACGTAATAACGAGAAATAGGAAAGAACAGGAGTTAATATTTTGCTAAATTTATCCGAACAAAATTAACTAATTCTAAGAGAGGAGCACTCTTCAATTCCGATTGAAAACTGATCAACCAGAGAGGAAAAGTGAAAACATGTATAGAATTAAAAGATTATTTAGAATGGAAGGATGAAATTATATATTTTATACAATAAATTGAATTGATTTCAATACTTGTCTAATAGCTGTTGTTGATGTTATCCGAAATTTCAGCATACTTCGGTCGATGGACTTGTTCGCAAATCTGCTGGTGTGATTTCGATTTCGATGGTGCAAAATTATATGTTAATTGTTGAGAGAGAGAGACTGACTTATGCGGGTGTTGCGAGGTGAAGCCAACGTTGAAAGTTTATTAGCATGGAGCAAGAGTTTTTTCAAGGTCTCTAAGACTGTGTCGTTTGCTGTGTTTAAAAGTGATCTAAATTCAAATTGCTTCGTGGTCTGCGAACGAAGAGATATGCACGTTGCGTGTCTCTTATTCTTATGCCAGTCGATATCGAGAACCATTTTCACCATTCTTACGCTTCACAATGTCAACAGATTTTTAAAGTATGATCCCAGCAACCGATGCAATTCGCAGTTCATATGCTTCTGTATCGCTTGTCATTCGCACTCTGTCATACTTTCTCGAGCGATCTTAATCATCTCTATCTAATTATTTCACGTCGTGATTTGACATATGCAAATCTTGGTTTTTAGGTTTGGTTAAAGCAAGTGCGCACGCGGTTCTCTAAACAATATCTAACATAGAAACTGAGTTCTGCATCTTCGAAATAAGTGCGGCATGGCTACCGTTGTGAGGCCCGTCCCGTATGCCTTCAACTGCGAGAGCACAAGTCATATCTACAGTTATGAAATTGCTACTCTCTGTTTGGTAACTGTATGTCAAGTTGCCACACAATCAAACTAATGCAAAAATGGTACCTTGCATCGAAAGCACTCAATTTATAACTGGGAAAGTGCGTTTAGAACACTAAGTTGAGAGCAAGCAATAAGCTAATTGTAAAGGCAATAAGCTTGAAATGCTAAAAGAAGATGTTATGTGAGAGATGAGATTTTTGCTATTGAAATTTCTCTATATCCTAGAGAAAGGCGATCGTCTTACTGTGACCATCTTCGAGATTTGAACGAAATCGGATCATTGTCGCTTTGACGTTTTGACTGCGTTGGTTAATCTGGAAGTCCTGTTCGTGCATAATCTACCGTATCTTATGTCGATTGGCTCAAACCAAGAAAGGTAAGTGGACTAAATGGTCATAACTGATAAAAGTATGCGAAAGCTGCAAACTATATCCCTAGCAGGAACGAAAGCTTGATAACTGGTCTTGGTATTTAAGAGCGCTACATAAGGGGTAAAATACCTGAGGATAATACCACAAAAAAGTGTTTCCACAATGTTACGCAAATACCAAATTTAGGTAAGACAATACCAAAATAGTACCTCTTAGGTATTCACAGGTATCCAAAATCAGTGATGGTAACGGTTGACATTTTTCAGAAACGGTTTACTTCTGAAAAAAATGGTCACTAGACAAAGCTAACAATTGTTGCTGACACCTCCCGCTTCAAGCTAGATGTAATGTTTTGAGACCAAAAGGCGAAAAGCAAATAGCACGAACATCCTGTATTCTTTTTTTATTTTGCTCTTTGCTACGAGACAGTGTGTGCGGTGTCGTATGAAAGACAAAACATTTATTTTATCGATTCCTTTTGGTCATATTCCCCTTGCTCTCGCTTATATTAATGTAAAAAAAATGTCATGACATTCAGAAAAAAAAATGTAGAAAACATTTCTTTTCAGCAAACGAACCAACTCGGAACTATCGAAAAATCTCTTCACAACATATTTTTTAACCGTTATGTGTCCAACAAAGAACAAATTCGCCTTTTTCGATTACTAGACATGAGATTTCATTATGTTTTCATAGTAGGATGTTGAAACTCTGTAGGAGAGAATTATTAGTGCAAAGCAAGGGGCGCTTCTTATTTATTTTATTACGCAAAAGGCCGACAGAAAACATTTTTAACACGGAAACTAAAATGACCATTACTATGGAACTATCCAACCGATAAGAATTCTTTCAGCAACTTTGGATTCAGGAACTCAACCACTTTCTCAAAATTGTCTCATGGCATGCGGCATATCAAACTTCATTTCTGACGATGAAGAGTTCCACCGGAATAGTGGCCATACTCAAATATTTTCCAAAACCTGGCTTTCGACATATCGATCTTTGTGATTTACCAAAAATAGGTCTGAGGAGGACATTCTGAGGATTTATAACCATACTGGCCACTAAAAGAGGCCCTGTGGGATCCAAGTTCCTCTGGAAAAGTGGCCACATTCAAATCGTTATCAAAACCTGGCTTGTGACACATCAAACTTCATGATTTTGCAAAACTTTGTCTTGAGAGGATATTCTGAGGGTGTCTGATCATACTGGCCGCTTAGGGGGGTCCTACGAGATCGGAGTTCCTCCGGGAAAGTAGCCATATTCAAATCTTTTCCAAAACCTGGCTTGCAAACACATCGATCTTCGTGATTTTGCAAAAATAGGTCTTCAGAGGACATTCTGAGGATTTCTGGCCATACTGGTCACTAAAAGAGGCCCTGTGGGATCCGAGTTCCTCCGGAAAAGTGGCCATATTAGAATCGTTATCAAAACCTGGCTTGCGACACATCAAACTTCATGATTTTGCTAAACTTTGTGTTTGGAACTATACTGGCCACTATACTGTGACTATACTAGCCACTTGAGGTGGCCCTGCAGGATTTCGAGTTCCTCCGGAAAAGTGGTCATAACCAATTTCTTACCATACCCTAGCTTGCGACATATCAAACTTTATGATTTATTAAAACTAGATCTTCGGAGGACATGCTGAGGATTCCTGACTATATTGGCCGCTTTGGAAGGTCCTGCGGGATCCTAATTCCTCCGAAAAAGTGGCCTTATCCAAATCTTTTCCAGAACCTGGCCTGCGACACAACAAACTTCTGATTTTGCAAAACTTTGTCTTGAGAGGACATTCTGAGGGTGTCTGACCATACTGGCCACTTAGGAGGTCGTGCGATTAGAGTTCCTCCGGGAAAGTAGTCATATTGAAATCGTTACCAAAACCTGGCTTGTGACATATCAAACTGCATGAGTTTGCAAAACTTTGTCTTTGGATCAATTCTTTCCACCCAGGCTGAATCTGGATCCTGCAGAGCCTTTCTAAGTAGCCAGTATGGTCAGAAATCTCTCAGAATGTCCTCCTGCAGACCTTTTTTTAAATCATAAAGTTTGATGTGTCGTAAGCCAGGTTTTGAAAAACATTTAACATGAATCCTAGAGGGTTTGAGCTGTTTAGTGAATACCTGTAACTAGAAATTAGAAGAAGAATTAGTATCTTCCATTTGAACCAACTACTTTGCTTATCTTCACAGATGCCGGTTTGGTCACAATGCAGACTTTCAGTGTCTCAGTGCCAATCTGACTTGACTCGTCGAATTAGTATCTTCCACCCGTCTGCTATCGACAGATACGCAGTACCTCGTTCAGTGCAGATTCGTGTACTTCGTATCAATAACCTGACTTGACTCAAGTCGAGTTATTAGTACGAACACCGAAGGTTTAACACATTGTAGACGAAATACGCGTATCTGTCGAAGATAAGCAAAGGTAGTTGGAATTAAATGGAAGATACTAATTCTTCTTCAATTTCTGAAGTTATTTGAAATATGGCCTACTTTCCGGAGGAATTTGGATACCCCCCCCTCCCTAAGTGCCAATATGGTAAGAAATCCTGCAAACGTATTTTTATGACCTAGCTTTGCACAATCATGAAGTTTGATGTCGCCAGGTTTTGGCAATGATATAAATATGGCCACTTTTCCGGAGAGAACACGGACTCTGGAGCGCCTGCATGAATCTTCAGAATGGCTTCCGAAGACACAGTTTTGTAAAATCATAAAGTTTGATATGAGAAGGTCCATTAATTATGTCACGCAGGGGAGGGGGAGTTTGAGAGGACAATCCAAACAAAAAAATTTGAAGGTCCATACAAAAAACGTGACAAGGGTGGGGGGGAGGCAGTTAAACGTCGAGGGCTCTCGGAGACTCAGAATGTCCTTCGAATACAAAGTTTTGCAAAATCATACGTTCAGTTTGATACGTCGAAAGCCAGGTTTTGGAAAACTTTTGATTATGGAAAAACTCGAATCCCGTAGGGTCTCTTTTAGTGGCCAGTATGGCCATAAGTCCTCAAAATGTCTTCTGATTACCTCGTTTTGAAAAATAAAGATGTTTTATATGCCGCATGCAATGTTTCCCATCTAAAAATATTTTGCCAGCCATCCTTGGACAGGTACTTACCCTAGTACTCCCACCTTGGAATTCGAAACATCTGATATTTTTGGAATAAAAAGTAATAATTTTGTGATCTATTGCAAAAAACCGCATCAAAATCCAATGGCTAACGATGGAGTATTATTCATTTTAAATTTATGTTTTTTCTCTATGAAGGGTGGGGGACGTACGTGTTAGAGGTATTTTTTATTGTTGGGTACACAACGGTTGAATGTGTGCGTGGTTTGGTTCTTCTTCTTCTTGTTTGTTGTTTTTACTGGACTTCAACGCGGCGGTCATTCGTCCAGTGCGTGGTTCGGTGATATGTATGTGTTGGTTTGTATAATGTGCAGTGATGAAAAGATACCAGCAAAAAAACGTGATTATACTGTTGCGTAGAATATAACGCGAGAAGAAGAAATATGATTGTACTGTGCCTTGAAAATTAAGGTAAGGAAAAAGTTCGGTGCACTTGGGTGTAAATTTCTGCTCGAGATGATTTTACTTTTGCAGAATGTCATGACATTTTCAATTGTAGTAATTTTTGAATTCCTTGTGTTCACTTTGGTCATTATGAAAAGTGTCAAACGTTACCAAGAAAATGATGAAATCCAGTCGCCGTGCCACCACTGTCCAAAATAACAAGTTTTGTTATTCGAGAGATATTTTGCTTGCAATTGTGAGGTATTTCACCTCTTTTGCTGTGCTCGTAAATACCAAGGCCAGTTATCAAGATCAAAATTAGGTATGCATGTGTTCCGGTATTGCGGTGTTGGAAGCGGTTTCAGAGTTCCGGGGTCGAGTGGAAGCATTTCCTTGTCAATGGTGGAACGACTCAAGGGCCGGGAGGACTATTCATCAAGGGCATTCGCACCGATTCTAAGTCCCTGAGGGTGTTGACCACCATCTGCCTCAGCATCGAGCCTATGAATTACAGATTGGTACAGGCAGCGAAAACGGCATGTGGTAGCGTGGACCAAATTGAAGATTGCGTTTCAAGATGACTGCATGATGAGATGAATTGAACTGCTGCAAAAGCTGACCAGTATCCACCTTTCCGGATGCTCTTCGGTAGAGCAATACGTGAACGAGCTGATGCTGGCGATCAAATTTTTAAACGTAAGCAAAATCTTCTAGATCGGTTACAGAGTAATATTCACAGCTGATACGTGAAGTCGGCATCCGACGAACTGGTAGCTGTTGGACGAGAGAGTGTGGGCTCTACGGGCCTGATATGGCCGGTGAGCAAATCTCCTGTACTACTAAAGCGAATAACGACATGACGTTATGGCATCGACGAAACCCATGGATGGGCTATTTCGCGCAGGAAAAACCGGAATAGCAAACGCTGAATCGATTTTACCCCGTTCTATGTCCAAACAATGGCGCTATAAGCGCACTAGATGCGCCACTGTTTGAATTCATGGAACGAGAGTAAATAGATTGGCGCGACCATGCTATATTCCGGCTTTCAACTGCACCAGGAATACTCAACCCATAGTTGTTGCGGCGAAAAGAAATCCTCACCATTAAGTTGTTTCGCAGTCGGTTCTTCCTTGAAGACTATCTGCGACAGTTGAGGCTCTACAAACGTCTCTACGGACTCGCAAAGGCTCCAAATTAACTAATTGACAGCGACTTTCGTAGTTGGGAAGACGAAATGGGTCTCTCCAAGATAGTCTACGCAGCGCGAACCGTAGAAACGACGTTGAATAGTTTCGATTCGCTCGGCGCCATTATTATAACTCGGGCTCCAAACTGCTGAACAGTACTCCAGTGTAGATCGCACAGAGAACAATAGAGCATGATCAGGCAAGTGGATAATCGCTGAAATTTTTCGCCGCTTCCTTGAAAAACAAAACCAGTCGTGTTATTAGTACGAGACACTGAAGAAGTCTGCACATTGTAGACAAAAAACGCGTATCTGTCAAGATAAGCAATAAAAGTAAACTCAGTAGCAAAAAAAAGCCGAGCAAAATTTTCTTCCAAAAAACGCGTTGTTCAACCTTCTGTAACTTTGTCAATTATCAATATATTTGGCTGAAATTTTGACAACGTTATAACTAATGTTTCGACCTATGTGACCAAAATTTTATATTGATAAAGTTTATAAATTTGAAGTTATCATAACATATGCAAAAAAGTCATTTTGACATACCAATTTAAAAACCGTATTTCTGTGAAAAATTTAGGCAGTATATTAAAAATTTCTCCATGACTTAAAAATACAGAAATTTATGATGACAAAATTTGAACTGTTTCCATCAAGTGGTTTGACTACAGCTGGCGTCAAAGTTGAGGCTCCAACATTATATTTTCCTTGTTCACCCAATTATGACCATGCTGAAATATCGGCAAAAGGCGTTGTCATCATACAGGTTTGGGCCGAATTAATAAGATGAATTCGCCTCGGCTTTGTATTTGCACCGATAGTTCAGCGTGGTCAATATTGGGTGAACAAGGAAAATACTCATGCTGGAGCCTTAAGTCTCTCGTCTTCAAACACACTAGCACATTTGGCCGAGAACAGATCGCAAATTTCCCAGCGGTTTCGCTTTTAAAGACCACGAATGATGGTAAGCCGACTTCCTTACGCTGTTGATTAACAGAGCTCCTAAATGATTTCGGGTGTGATTCAAGTTGCCGCCAGTCAATGACATAAGCCAAGACGTGGGAAAACGTTTGAGCGGCGATATTAACGTCAGTTGGATCAAGAAGCCAATCCAAATTAGGCTGTACATCACCAATACTACGATAGCCAGCTCTACGAAAGTCATATGATACAGACAACAGGAGTGTCAACGAAGTCTTGAGCAACAAAATCGTCGACGCCAACTATAAGAGAAATGGTGGAGAGGAACAGCATCATCACCAGAGGCGCGGGGGCTGAAGAGATGGCAGGAGTACTATCTCGGCCTCTCACAAAGCCCCTCACTTCGCTATTGTTAAAAGGACAACATTGCCCAAGCTAAAGGGTGTATTCGATAAAAATGGCACACAGAAAATCTTCTGTAACTTTTGAATCGTATGAGTAAAAAACCTAGAAATTTGAGTAGATCTTATCCATAGTGTCTTATTTACATCTGCCAAGTTTCATAGTTATACATTCAGTAGTTCCAGTCATGTCGTCGAAACAAGAAATTGTCCGTGAAAATTTTGTGCACCACAATCAAAATCCAGGCGTCCCACCGGTGGATTGCTAAAAGCGCTTGAAATTGCAAATACAACTGTGTCTCGTGTAATAAGAACCTTCAAGGAGCGTCTGAGTGTCCAAAAAAGGGAAGGGAGTAGTCGTAAAAGTGGTCCAATCGACAGTAAATGGCCAGTGAAAGTCGTACAACAATTCAAGAACCGTCCAAACATGTCAATTTGGAGATGTCGCTAAAAAGTTCAAGGTGTCAGTCGGTTTTGTGCAGAAAACCATGAAGCGTGCTGAGTTACATGTTTACAAAGTGCAAAAAGCCCCAAACTGGAATGAAAAACAAAACATCACTGCGAAAAACCCGTGCCCGAAACTTTACACGAAGCTGCTCACCAAATCCGGTTGCATCGTGATGGATGACGAAACATACGTCAAGGCCGACTTCCGTCAACTTCCTGGGCAAGAATATTTCGTTGCCAAGTCGAAGTTCGATGTTCCGGAGGATGTTCGAAAGAAGAAATCTGAACTTTCGAAATTTGCAAAGAAGTTTCTAATCTGGCAGGCGATTTGCGGATGTGGTGAAATAAGTGCTCTCTTCATCACTTCCGGAACAATAAACGGTAGCGATTTACACGGAAGAGTGCCTTAAGAAGCGTCTCTTGCCATTCATTAAGAAGCACAAAGGATCAACTCTGTTTGGCCTGATCTAGCATCCTGCCACTACGCTCGAAACGTATTGGAGTGGTACTGAGCCAACGGAGTCAATTTTGTGCCAAAGGATATGAACCCACCAAATTCACCGGAACTTCGTCCAATTGAAGAATTCTGGGCAATTATGAAAACGAGCTTCGCAAACATCCCAAAACTATAAAAACAGAGCTAGAATTGAAGAAAATTTGGGTAAAAACAACAAAAACACTGGGAAAAATCGGTTGTACAAAATTTGATGGGTGGAGTGAAAAGGAAGGTGCGGGCATTCGGGATGGGAGACGAAATTGAATAAAACAAATGTTGTAAATCAAAACTCATTAGTAGTTCTTCATTCCCTGAAAATTTCCAAGAAAATCCGATAATCAGTTTAATTTTGATGAGTATATATGTGTGTGCCATTTTTATCGAATACACCCTT
>JASCZW010009057.1:0-45387 GCA_034211315.2 Aedes japonicus
TACCTCCATCCGTTATTGTAGGAGCGAAGACTGCGTCGCTTTCCATGTTGACTACCACAGGCCTGCCAGACATATTTCCAGATTTAACTTATCTTCTTCACATAGTTTTAGCGTTAAATATAGACTACTTACAATTAGTGTATGCCAAATCTAATATATCTAGCCCAGTTTCCATGTATCTGTGTTTTTAAAATATCTGTTTTGAATTGACATTTTACTTCTGAGGATTTAATTCTATATCTTATCACCAGAGCTGTACTTTTTTTCACATGATAAACGAGTAGCTGCCAATTTTCAGAATTACGTTGCAGTCGGGAAATGTGTAGGAGAAGTATGAAATCTGGAATACTAACATCACGAAAATCAGCAAGGTAAACTTATTCCCGCGTAGGTATTGAATGGACTGCCTGTTAATTGTTTTCAGATACCTTACATCTCTTTATCCATTTATATTTTAAAATTGGGGCCAATTGCAAAATCTGTCGATACCATGATGATATGATGACATGAACTATCTATATACGGACGGAAAACTTACAGCCTCTCTCTGTAATAATAATAATATCTGTAATATCAATATTCAATTGTTATTGTCTCATCATGCCATTGTATGAAGGCCGAAAAATTGATAGCGGGATGATAGGCAACACATTTACGTGTCTCACGGGGATATAAGAATTTTCCTTCAAAGATGGAATAATTGATCCTCTAACACGAGGAGCACAATGGGGAGGTAGCATATCTATAACTATTAGGCCACAGGGAGCATACTATTCTCTCATTTCAGCCTCGTTTTCAATAAGGCTCCTGATTGGCCCCATTTCATTCAATTTGTATTGAGAATATTAGAAAAATTTCAGCAAATGCATCTGTGTTTGCTACGTTATCAACTAAGTCTCCAGTGATACAGCAATTTTTTCAAAACCTACCCTGAAAGCTGGTTGAATTGAAATTAGTCTGTGAGAAATAAAAGGCCGAAAAAATACTGCACCCGTTTATCATAAAACCTTAAAATACGCTTGTTTGTAGCATGTATGTATTCCCAGACATTTTCTCTTATACTAAAGGGTCACGTTTGCTTCGTTACATTTGTCAACATAAAGCTAAATTCCCATATCATATATTATCTCAACTATTTATAATGCCACTATAGGCATGTTGTTTGTCTATTTAGTGGCTGCTAAGTAAAGAATACAGCCTATCTTTGTTAATTATCAAAGCTGTAGCTACTGCTGATTTAGCAGTAATATTATGATAATCAGTTTACGACGTGGAATAAGAAGTATATTGAAGTTCCTATTTGTAAAACATTTACTACATACAATAGCATCAAGGATCCGAGGAAGAAAGAAGCCCGTTTTAAATAGACATGTTAATTCATCGAGATTAATGACTGACTATCGCATATGCTATCTAAAATCTGTCTATGCAGATTAACATTTGATTTCACTCTGAAATTTCGATATTAAGAGTTTTTGTAAAGCTTTATCGAATAATAAACATTATTGCTGCGTCATTCAACACAACTTCTAGTTTGTGTCTAAATAGTCTGATTCTACTTTATTTCGTCTTGTAATTTCCTGAATACTAAAACTAGACAAATCTCTAGTACACTAAATTTGTCATTTCATTAAATAAAGTAAAAAAGCATAGTTTACTGCAGAAAACACGACAGTTATAATATATAACGCTAATATACACTACATGAAAAGGTTCATTCTGCTATCTTCTTCTTCATGAGCCAGAAGTTTAACTTAATTGAGTATAGAGGAGAAAATAATTTGAGATATTCGTTGCATTACACCTGATGTTTTTTTCATAACTTTAAATAAATGATGAAAGCAGAATATGCAATACTATGCCGGTAGTCGCTTGATTCAGGTCTGTAGAATGAGATATCCCGCTTTTCAATCATCGGCAAGATGAATAATTTGACTTTTGAGCGGCTCCAAATATATGCCAATCAATTCATTAGAAAATGGCCATTCCGTAATCTGTTCATTTATCACGCATACATACGCATCTTTTAATATTTCGTTGAAATCTTAGTAAATTACTAAGCCAAGAGTTCAGCCGAGATGAATGTGTATAGATGACAGATATTAGGCACATAAAGAAAATTCACTGAATGTTCACGAAATCCAGATAAACTTGCCCAAGACCTTAAATTTACATTCTGTGGATTTTCACTGGGTTCGAAGGAATTTACATCTCTGAGGTATACCTTCTTCAAAGATTCTAGCGTTTCAGTAATTTGTCTGGGATTTAGATCGAATTGTGAGAAGGATTTATGCTGTTACTGATTGCCATTCATTATGAAAACAATATTTAGAATTTGACTTAATCGTTTTTTCCCAGGAGGACACTATTCATCTATCTACATTGAGGTATCTTCTCGAACGATCTAAATATAGTTTAATTGAAAACAGATAACCTCCTACTCTTGCAAGTTTATTCCATATTTTCCGTGGAAATGCAGAAAATTCGGCTTCCAACAAGAGTTATTGCATTAACATTACTTGCATTTGTTTGTTTATTATTTCCGAGTTAGTGGTATACTGAAGGTCACAGTTTTAACATTACTGAGGATGAAGTCCTGATATAGGTGATCTGGCAATAACGAAGTAGCAACTCAGTGGTTAATCATCTTCGATGATGACTGCAGCCTGAACACACAAATGTAAAACATCGTTCAACATAACAGTTCCATTTGGCATTTTCCTACATTAACATAAGCGGCATGAAAAAAAAGAAAGTGCTCCTCTGTCTCACAGGACTGCACGTTTTCGTCCTAAGCTAGTAAGACGGTACAGGAAACTAATATCTAAAAGACGTTTAATCCATGATAGATTAAATTTAAGTTTAGTTGAGAATTTTTTCCAGTATCCAACATGAAATTGTCATAGACCAAAATGTTTTCATAATTGAATGGTTTCACCAGTCTTCTTACTGAGGATCGATTTGTTCTAACTTCTTCACTCCTTCAAGTACTAAAATAAAACGGACATTATTGCCGACATTAGGCACTGCTGCTGGATTACCAGGCAAAATGTGTATCCCATCTGAAAGGTTATAGTCCAAAATGCATTGATGGTGAAAACTTTGATTCAGTGACATTGGCCACAGGGGACCTGCTGGCTAAAAGGATATTTGATTTGATGTGAATAGAAGGCATACAAAATATCTCCAGACTAAAGGTATAGAGTTGCTGTCTGACAGCTCTAGTATGTCATTTGTCATTTTGACATTATCATATTAGTTCCAGATCATGCAGAGATACAAGAGTCGAAAGCGCTGCTTGCCCGGCAAAGTTCTCTGTCGTCTTAGTAAAGCTCTATTATTTTCTTTGTAATTATCTTCATGTAGAGATGGAAGGCAGCCTGTCTTATGAAAATCATGCTTGTGAGGAAAATGAAAAGTACGGAAAATCTATGAAATCAAGGAAATTCTAAAAAAGTATTCTCGTCTATTAGATCCTAAATCTCAAGAAGTGAAATTTGATTTCAAACAGCCATTAATTGAGAGTTTTCGATGCCAGGGTACTTGCATATGTGATTGCGTCAATCATTGCAGCGCCTGTAGGAAATTTTCCATAACGAAAAATTCCTAGACCAGCCTTTGCTGACTGAGCTGAGAGAGGATCCAGTATCTACATAGCAACTAGGGGCGAGGCTTGTCATTTTGACTAGCATATTCATTTGCCAATATCTCAGAGGGTCGATTTGATAATATGATGTATGATGAACTTGTAGTATGAGTAGACCTATAACTTTGCCCAATAGTATTGTTGTTATATCTTCATTACGAGAGCGTATAGTTCATAATGCGATTTTCTATGAAGATCACCGCGAATATATTGCCCTTATTCAGATATAAGAGATAGAGCCATGTATTGCCTAGACCCTGCCTTAGGTCCACTCAAGCACCATAAGTCCATCATTATGATATGTTGAAATTGAGCTTGAGAAGAGCTTGTCGGCAAAATGAATATGGATAAGTCAAAAATGATATGGCACCCAGAGATATTACCATACATTTTAAATTTCTGATTGCATACTATCACCTCGAAAATTCATACCAAGATCGGAGTTTCTGGAGCAAAAAAATTCATTCCAGATTCGTAATGAATTTTCAGGATCTGTACTCCACATGTATCTTCACTGTGAGCAAAATTTCAAAGAGGCCGTACCTTTCTCCAGAAATCAAAAGACGATAGCCTTCAGAGTTTGAATGCACTTTGGTTTTCAACATTACTGGGCCAACCTAAACTGTTAGCACCTAAAGGTTAGGATCTGTAAACAAGCAACATATACTTTTTTGTCTTGCATGACATGGGTACCTTCGCCTTCTGTCTTTCGTCTTCCCACCACTATAAAATTTTCTTGATGCCTTTACAGATTCTTGAAAATTTTCACTACTTGGGGAAAATCAACCCCAAATTTTAAGACAGAAGTTTAGGATCTGTTAATCAAGTCAATACTTATCTTGATGGGCTATAGTTCGTTCTTTTCTTCACTGCAAAATTTGTTTCTGGGATTTTTTTCAGATTTCGAGAAGTGTTCTCAATTTGGGGGAAAATGCCCTAGTAAATGCCCAGTTCTGAGCCATGGATTTTGAAATTGCGAGTTTGGTGAAACTAGAGTTTCCTGAATACCTGGTAAATCCTGTTTTAAAATATTTTCTATTCGTAAACTTATTGATTACTGACAAAATTTGCACGAGGGGTTTCGCTATACGTTAATTGTTCTATCTCGATAATTTTAGGTTTTGTGATTGATTTAGTCCTTTGCCGAATATGGTAGTTTGCGTTCCTGTTTGGCAAAGATAGATACGCGGCAGCAACATCTGAACCATGTTAAATTGCATTACATCTAGCTCGAATTTGAAAAGATCTAAGAAATTACAATTTCAGGAAGACAGTTAATAGTATCAACACGCTGGCGGCGTTGGTCAGTACCTAGTTGATGTCAGGCAACATAGTATGTTTCCGTTTTGTTACACAAATTCTGGCTTTAGGAATTATCCAACGCCTAATGATTTCGATATTACTAGACTATTAGTTTAGGATATTAACATGGTTCTGTGAAAATTGTCTAAATTTACCAAATCATAAATATTTCGATTTTTGTTATGTTACAAAAAACTGATACCTAATGAATTCCAGAGTCTACCACTCGACAGGAAGATAACAACATATCATCTAATTGATTCTGATAACTTGTATTGTTATTTCAACAACATACTGAGAGCTAGTTCATGACGGCACCCTTAGAGCCATTTACAGATATAATATATATAGCATATCTGATAATTCAAATGAAGACAATGATATACGAGAAACTTTAGCTGAAGACGCCAACTTCAAGATCCGCAGTATGATCTAGAATCCATATCGGTCATTATTTCTAATGTATTATCTATATTTCACAATTTTTCAAAGACGGCAACTTTCTACCTCATTTGAAGATAGATATACATTCTTAATTTACAACTATCTGATAATGTTTATCGACTACATTTTCATCTTCAATAACTTTATTCAGGACGGATAACATCTAAACCATGGCCTGCAAATATAGATATGGATGCCATCTTCTAAAGCAAGATCGCATATTGCTGACTTCTAAGTTGTACTGAAATTTACGAAGGTATATAAGGATGAATAGGCACATCAGCTCCTACAATTTCTTTAATACACACTAGTAATTCGCCTAGTTTGCTGAATTGACAGGCTTGACGTGCCGCAAGTGTTTCAGTAGGATCGAAGCAGAGCCAGTTCCACAGGTTGTTATCTATCAATTGTTTTCCACTATATATAGCATATCCATATTATAGATACATATTCTGGTGTAATTTCAGGTCAATAAGGAACTCCTAAGCAGTATCTTAGTCACCTTACGACGGTTTTTTCGCGGTTATGATACAGCGTTAGTAGTGATGAGTATTCGCTATATAGATCACAATCTGTAGATTAGCGTATCACAATTAAATTCATTACCACTATTCATAATTATTCCTTCGCTATCTTTATCTATAATTTGATGCACATTTTCACGAAAAATCAGAAGCATTATACGGCATAAATTTACTACCTCTTTATTAATTAAAATCAGAGAATTGATATCACAGCTCTCTGTTTCCATTTTCTAGATCTAGACACAAGAGTGTCTGACTTTTGCTGTCTGGTCTATCTAATGTTTTACATTCATGTTTATATAAAATTTAATTTAATTGTTGCTGTTTTCGGTTTACATACATTAGACATTAAAACATATATTATCTTAATTGCAAACTAAAGGATAACAGATATATATATATATATATATATATATATACATATATATATATATATATATATATATATATATATATATATATATATATATATATATATATATATATATATATATATATATATATATATATATATATTATTCATTATTTAATTTACGTTTATTATATTATTTGACATTACTGTGAAAACAAATTTAGCAGACATTACCTTTATCGAAGCTGCAACAGCGAGTTTTCGATGACCAGCTGGCTGCTGATTACATATCTCCAATTATTTACTGGTTTACCGTACTTATCTCATTTCATAACGATCTTTATCTTTACGTTATGATTCTCAAATGATACAGTCATTAGAGAATTATTTGGATAAAATTCATATAGTATTGTATTTACTCAGTGGAAGGAGACTTGGTACCTTTGGTTTACTATTCTCATATTATAATTTCAAACATCCGGATACCAAGTATTGTAAAATACAAGAATCACCTTTTTCATAGCTATATTGTCTTAATTTCAGATTTACAAATGGATCATTACTATCATCTACATTTACTACTCATACAACATCCCAAGTATTAAGTAGTAAATGTAAGAATGATAGTAACAATTCCATTTGTAAATCTGAAAATTAAGACAATATAGTAGCTATGAGAGAAAAATTGATTTAAACATATTTTACAATACTTGGAATATCCATGGATGATCTGAAATTATATAGCATATGAAGAATAGTAAACCAAAAATTTCTAAGTGCTGTTCCATTTCCTTGAATCACAAAAACTTTTTGTAGTGAGTGCCTCACAGGTACTATAGCAATTTTTATCAAATGAATTTAAATGCAATAATATCATATCATTTGATATCATAACATAAAAGATAAAAATCGTTATAATGTAAAATAAAAATACGAGCAAGCCAGTTAAACTATAGTAGAATATATATCTGTAACTTAGCTGGTCATCGAAAAACTTCCGCTGTTGCAGCTTCGATAAAATTAATATCTACTAAGAATTTGTTTTCACAGTAATAGTCGAATCAACATAATAAGCGTAAGTATAATATATATATATATATATATATATATATATATATATATATATATATATATATATATATATATATATATATATATATATATATATATATATATATATATATATATATATATATATATATATATATATATATATATATCTATTATCCACTGGTTTGCAATTGAAAAGATAATATATAGTTTTAATGTCCTAATAGTCTTGGAAAAGCCGAAAACAGCAACAATTAGAGAAATAAATTTTATATAAGCATGAATAATGCCAAAAACGTAGATTAAGTAAGACCAGACAACAAAAAGTCCGATACACTCTTATTGGTCTAGGTCTAGAAAAGATAATGGGAAACAGGAGAGCAATGATTATCAATTATACAGTTTTGGTGAATAAGGGAAATGCTTTTTGAGTAGAATTTGCCGTACATAATGCTTCCTACATTTTTCAGTGAAAATGGCATGGAATATAGATAAATAGCGAAGGGATGTTATAGTATAAAATGGTAATACCAATTTTAATTGTATTCACATATCTACAGATTGTGATCCTGCTGCAATCATAGACGGGCCTGCTCATGCACTGACTAACCTTTGATAAATTATCATAACCACCGAAAAAAAACAAAACAAATTTAAAATTATTTTCTAAAGATGCTTAGGAGTTCCTTTGATGACCTGAAATTACACAGAATAGTATATCTATAATATGGATGTGCTGCTGCTATAGTGGAAAAAAATAATTGATGTGATATAACCCACAATGGAACTGACTCCTAGCCCCGGGTCCTGGAATCCCTACTGAGCCCTTGCGGCACGTCAAGCCGGCCAGTTCAGCGCAAGGGTACAAGATAGTTACTAGTTATTGTATTAAAAAAGTTGTAGGAGCTGAAGTGGTTATATTCGTACCATAGTACCTTCGTAGAATTTCGAAATTTTAACTTAGAGTCAACGTCTATGCACCGTTTGAACGGTTCTGTTACAGATCTTGCTTTAGAGATGGCGCTGCTGTCTATATTTGCGAAATTATGGTTTAGAGTGTTGTCGTCCTGGATAAAGTTATTGAGAATGAAAAATGTAGTCATTAAACATTATCAGATAGTTGTAAATTGCGCCGCAGAGATGGCGCTGTAGTCTATCTTTGACAAATGAGGTTTAAGAGAGTTGCCGTCTTTAGAAAAGTTATTGAGAATGTAAAATTAATACATTAGAAATGTGATCATTTAGATTAGTTCTAGATCGTACTGCAGAGATGGCGCTGCAGATCTTGAGAGTTGGCGTCTTCGGTAAAGTTTCTCAGTATATCATTTGTCTTCATTTGAAATTATCAGATTAGTTACAGATCTTGCTTCAGAAATGGTACTGCCATTATATCTTTGCGAAATGAAGCTCTAAAGAGTTGCCGTCTTTGGAAAAGTTTCTCGGTATAGCATTTGTCGTCTTTTGACATTATAGTAATAATTCCAAATCTTGACACGAAGATAGCGCTGCTGTATATCTTTGCAAAATGAAGCTCTAAAGAGATGCCGTCTTGGACAAAGTTTCTCAGTATGTTTTATGATGAGCTCTTTAATACCAAGTTATCAAGATCAAAATTAGATATTGATATGTTGTTATCTCCTGTCCGGGTGGTGAATACAAATTCAGTAGGTATCCGGTTTTGGCAACATAACCCAAAAAATCAAGTATTTGCTCAGTGTTATTTCAGTTAAATTTAGACAATTTTTCCTTAAAGCACCATGTTGAAAGGATCCCTAAATAATAGTCTAGTAATATCAGAAATCGCATTAGGCGTTGGATGAATTCCCTAAAAAGCCAAAAATTTGTGTAACCAAAAACGGAAACATACTGTATTTATATTTGCCACTGACATCAACTTAAGAATTTTGCAGTAGCGCCACCATGATGTTGATACTTGTGCTGTCTTTCTGAAGTGACCGTTAAATTTCTTAGATACTTTTCAAATTCGAGCTAGATGTCTGTTCTTTATGGTTCCAGATCTAGCTGCAGAGATTGCGCAGCAATCTATCTTTGCCAAACAAGGCTGCAGAGAGCTACCATATTCGGCAAAGTTCATCAGTATCTAAAACCTAAAATAATCAGATAGGGCTGTTTTATTCTATTGGCGTAAATGTTTAGCCCGAGGAGCCCCAGATTTTCATTAAATTTTGTCCGAATTGTCCGAAAAAGTTTACGAATAGAAAAATATTTTTAAAAAAAACAGGGTTGCCAGATTATTCGGGAAACTTCTATTGAAAAAGTTTCACAAACTCACCAATTTCAAAAATCCATAACTCAAGAACGGAGCATTGTAGAACATTTTTTCCCCCAAATTGTAAGGGAATTTTCTCGAAAATCTGAAAAAAATATCCAAAACAAATTTTACAGTGGAGGAGAAAAAAGAGAAGAACTATGTAAAATTTAAAATAAATATTTTCTTGTTTAACAGATCCTAAGCTTCTAATGCTTAAAATTTGGGGTTGATTTTTTTCCCCAAATTGTAAGAAAATTTTTCAAAAATCTGTAAAAAACATCAAAAAAAAAATTTTATAGTGGTGGGAGAAAAACAGAAAAACAGAAAACCTATATCATGCAAAATAAAAAAATATATATATTTTCTTGTTTAACAGATCCTAACCTTTAAGGTTGCTAACAATTTAAGGTTGGCTTGAGTAATGTTTGAAAAACTAAAGAACCTCCATTCAAAACTCTGAAAACTGTCATCTTTTTGATTTCTGGAAAAAATTTCGGCTTTTCTTTGAAATTTTGCTCCACAGTGAAAATACATGTGGGATTTTTTTTCAGATTTTTGAGAAAATTTCATTATAATTTGGAATAATTTTTTGCTCCAAAGCTCCGATCTTGAGTTATGAATTTTCGAAATTGATAATTTTTGCAATCGGGAAATTTAAAATGTATGTTGTATGCAAGGTTGCGGCTTATCATTTTTGACTTATCCATATTCATTTGCCGATAGCTCTTCTCAGAAGCTCAATTTCACAACATAATGTATGATGAACTTATGGTGCTTGAGTAGACCTAAAACTTGGTCTAACAATACATAGCTCTATCTCTTATATCTGAGGAATAAGAGCGTATATTCGCAGTGATCTTCGCGATGATATTCGCGGTGAAGATCACGCGATTATCATCGTGAAGATCACTGTGAATATACGCTCTCATGTCGAAGATATAGGAGTTAGAGCAATGTACTGTTAGACAAAGTTGTAGGTCTACTCATGCACTACAAGTTCATCATACATCATATTATCAAATCGACCCTCTGAAAGGAGATATTGGCAAATGAATATGCCTGAGTCAAAAATGATAAGCCGCAACCCTGGTTGTATGAATGCCTTTTTTTTTGGATCCTCTCTCAGCTCAGTCAGCAAAGGCTGGTCTAGGAATTTTTCGTTATGGAAAATTTCCCAACTCCCTGGGCATACGGTATGATTGACACAATCACACTTATGCAAAAATGGTACCTGGCATCGAAAGCTCTCAATTAATAACTGTTTAGTAATAACAAAATAAAAAACACCCTCAAAATTTCACTTCTTGAAGTTTAGGATCTAATAGACAAGGAAATACTTTTTTTTAGAAATTTTCCTTGATTTCATAGATTTTCCGACTTTTCATTTTCCTCTAACGTGATTTTTTTCATAAGACAGGCTGCAGCTCCATCTCTTCGGAAAAATCTGGAACTTATTTGATAATTACAAAAGACGAGAAAAGGCATAATAAGAAACTTTGCCCAAGACGACAAGGAACTTTGCCGAAGACGGCAACCCTCTAGCGCTTCATTTGGCTGTAGCGCCATCTCTGCGGCATGATCTGGAACTAATATGATAATGTCAAAACCCGACAAATGACATACTAAGAAACTTTGTCCAAGACGGCAACTCTATACAACTAGTCTGGAATGTTCTGTATGCAGCTCTGTTCACACATCAAAATCAAAACCTCCTTCCTTTTGTAGCAGATTCCCTGTGGCCAATGTCACTGAATCAAAGTTTTTTCACCATCAATGCATTTTTGAGACTATAACCTTTCAAATGGGGCATACACATTTTGCCTGGGTAGGAATGTCATAATTATAGAAATCCCACTCAACAGTTACCCTAATGTCGTATGTGTCCGTTTTGTTTTAGTACCCGAGGAAGGTTGAAGAAGTTAAATTTCATCGATCGCTCAGTAAGACTTGGTGAGACCATTCCAATTATGAAAAACATTTTGGTCTATGACAATTTCATGTTGGATGCCATTTAAAAAAAAATTCTCCAAACTAAACTTAAATTTAATCTATCATAAGTTAAACGTGCACGAATATTAGTTTCCACAGCCACTTGATCTTACTAGCTTAGGACGAAAACATTTGAGGAAGTCCTGTGAGTTAGAGGAGCACTTTTTCTTTTTTTTTCATACCGTATGTTCGTTCATGGTAGGGGAAATGCCAAATAGACTGTTATGTTGAAGATGATGTTTTCACATTTGTGTGTTCCGAACAGTCGTCATCGAGATGATTAACCACCTGAGGTTGCTACTTCGTTATTGCCAGATCAGCTGCCCTAATATCTAGGACATACATCCTCAATGTGTTAAAACTGGTGACCTTCAATTTAAGCAATACCGACCCAACCCGAATGCAGGCCAAACAAACAAATGCAAGAAATGTGTTAATGCAATACTCACTTTGTTGGAAGCCGAGGAGTTTTCTGCATTTCCACGAGAAATATGTGGAATAAGCACAAGAATGTTAGAATGAGGGGTTAATCTTTGTTTTCAGATTAAACTATATTTAGGTCGTTCGAAGAAGATACCTCGAGTAGAATGAATTGAACTCTGAATTGATCCTGGGGAAAAAAACGATTAAGTCAAATTCACAAAGCATTTGAGTTTTTCATAATGAATTAACAATCAATATTGGCATAGAATCCTTCTCACAATTCGGTCTAAATCCCCAGACAGAATTACTGAAACGCCTAGAATGCTGAAGAAGGTGCGAGATACTTTCAGAATGTAAATTCCTTCGAACCCAGTGAAAGATCCGCTTAGAATGTAGAATTTAAGGTCTTGGGCAAGTTTATCTGAGATTTCATTATTTATTCGGAGTGAGATTTTCTTTATGTTCTGCCTAATATCTGGCTCATCTGCTATTTAAATTAAGACCCCATTTAAAATCTGAACTGGATAACTGAGCTTAGTAGTTTTACTAAGATTTCCAACGAAATATTAAAAAGATGCGTACAGCGTTCTTAGAACATGCGTTGATATCAATTTCAGAAGACGGGGTTACGGGGCTATTTTTTTCTTTCATTTTTCTAATAATTGATTGGCATATTTGAACCCTTTCAAAAGTCAAATTGTTCATCTTGCCGATGTTGAGCGGGTTTATCTCATTCTACAGACCTGAGATCAAGCATTTTACCAGCACTGAAAGTATTACATATTCTGCTCATCATTTATTTCGCTGGCACGTCGTAGGACGATTATATAATGGCACAAGCATCAGGTGTGATACTGGCGGGATATGCCAAAATTTATTTTTACACTTCTCTTCTCTCTCTCTCTCTCTCTCAATTAAAGTTAAACTGCAAGCATGCATGAAAGAGAAAATGTAGAATAGACCTTTTCATGTAGTGTATATTAGTAACAATGTTGAAGTTATGCATATTATATATCATTGTTTTCGACAACAGTACAAGCTAGTTTCTTTTTTACTTTTATTTGATGAAATGATGTTTCGGTTGGTGCTGCTTAAGTTTGTCTAAGTTTTAGTGATTCGAAATTCTAAGACAGAGAAATGAAAAGTAGAATCAGACTATTTGAACCTAAACTAGAGATTGTTGTTGGACTCGGTACGAAAACTTAGCTCAAATGTTTTATTATTCGATAAAGCTTACAAAAACCTCTTAATATCAGGAAATTTCCAGAATCTAGGGAAAAATCAAAATTGTCTACATAGACAAGATTTTAGATGGCACTTTTAATGCGATAGTCAGTCATTGGTCGATTAGTTAACATATTTTTTTATTTAAACAGACTTCTTTCTTCCCTCGGATTATTTCGCGAATGTATTATTTTGAATCGGTAGTAAAATGTTTTACAAATAGGAACTTCAATATACTTCTTATTCCACGTCATTGAAACTGATTGTCATAATATTTACTGCTAAATGTCCGAACGAAATTAGCTACAGCACGATAATTAGCAAAGATATAGGCTGTATTCTTTACTGGCGGCCACACTGCGTCAATAGATAAACAACATGCTATGGTGGCATTATGGCTAATAGTTGAGAGATAATATATGATGTAAATTTACAGCTTTTATGTTGACAAATAACCTAATTGGCAAATTATAATTAACAGAGGCAAGCGGGGAATTGCTTAAATTGCTCATAAAAGAAGAAAAGAAATATCCACAGGCTCTTTATACATGCCTAAGCAAGCGTATTTTAAGGTTTTTATGATAAACTTGAAGATTTTAGTATTTTTTCAGCCCTTTTTATTTTCTTATCCCACGAACTAATTTCAATAAATTCAACCAACTTTTTCAGAATACATCGAAACAAGGTTTTGAAAAATTGCTGCTATCACTGGAGACGGACGATAACGTACTTAAACACAGATACGTTTGCTTGAAGTATTTTTTTAATATTTAAATATATAATACAAGTGAATGAGAAATGGGACCATCAGGGCACCCGATTGAAACAGACTGGATGAGGAGAGTGGGTATATCAACTCCCGGTAACTATGAATAGTGAACTTGCCTCCCCGACCATTGGGGCATCCTCGTGTTAGAGGATCAATTGTTCAATCTTGTTGTTGGAAGGAGATTCTTTATATCCCCGTGGATACGGTTAAGTGACGTTGCCTATCGATCCACCCAACCAGTTTTCGACCCTTCATACAATGGCATGATGAGGACAATAACAATTGGACAATTGATTATTACAGATTATTATTATTACAGAGAGGAGAGCCCATTGCTGTAGGACTTAGTTTCCGTCCGTACTATGGATAGTTCATATCATCACATATCATCATAATTTATCGACAGATTTGCAATTATTTGTGAGAATTTTAAAATATAAATGGATAAAAGAGATAATAAAATTATCTGAAAACAAGTTAACGAGCGGTCTGCATTCAATACCCTACACGGAATAAAGTTTACCTGCTGATTTTTTTCATTGATGTTGGGTCCGATTTCCAGATTTCGTACTTCTCGCATTTTTTCCCCCCACATTTCCCGACTTTGACTTTAGCAGTAATTCTGAAAAATTGGCAACTGCCGTTTTATTTATCATAACTGCTGAAAAAAAATTACAACTCACCAAGTCCTACAATTTGATAAGGTATAAGTGCATAAAAAATCCCCTCGAAAATAAAAAAATGTCAATTCAAAGCAAATGTTTTTTAAAAGCACCTGGAATACGCCAAACTGAGGCTGAATTATATATTAGATTTAGCCCCTAGCATACACTAATTACGTAAAGCTTAAAGGGGCAAAGGGTCTATAATTTTCTTGCTTAAAAACTTAAAATGTGTAGAAGGGGAGGTAGGGTTAATAAATCTGGAAATATGTCTAATGTAATTAATGCAACGGGCTGCACGTGGTGAGTCCACAACATGGAAAAAGCGACCAACAAAGCGCACAGTCTTCATAAGTTCCTTCCTAATGCTGGATGGAGGTGCGGCTCAAACAGCGTTTGTTCTGGCATCCTGCGGCTGAACAAGAAATGCTCTTCCCTGGAAGCTATACCTAAGGTGGCAGCCCCATCACGGGGATAGGGAGCCTTGTTCTAACAACCTACTACTTTTGAAACTTTATAAATGTTTAAGAAATTGGCAGAGATAGAGTACGGACGAATTTTACGACGACGACATTAGCGCGAAAAAACGGACAAGAATTGGAACATGGAACGTATTAGCCTTAGCCCAGCAGGGTAAATTGGCACCACTTGCCAATGACGCTCACTGCATAGAATTTGAGATCCTAGGACTGTAACAACCCGTTGTAACAAATTCTGCTATAAAATAAAGCTACTGGTCGAGGAGATCTTCCTAGCAAGTTGAAATTCGTTTTTACCTATTCTTTCGCACATGAAAGCTCACAATACAACTGTGAAGTCTTGGCCTAATCACAAAACTATTTTGGCGTCATAATGGAACTACTCTGAGACATTAAATTAAAAGAAAGCGTCTAAAAGAAGTTAGAATAGGCATCTCAGAAGAACTGAAAATATCCTAAAATAATTCTAGAAGCATCCTACATTTTATCTGGAAGCATTCCAGAACAATTCTGTAAGCATTGCAGAGGTACTACGCAAGCATTCCAGAACTACTTCGGAAGCAATTCAAAACTACTCTGAAAGCATCCCTGAACCATTCTAGAATCATCTCAAAATCAGAATAAGAAGCTAGAATTATCCCAAACTATAAACATCAGGAAGAATTTTGGAAATTTTTTGAAATCATGCAACCCTGGAAGCATTCCAGAACAACTCTGAAACCACTTCAGACGAAGTTTGGAAGCATTGTAAAAGTACTACGGAAGCACTCCTGAACTACTCTGAAATTATCCGAGAACTATACTGGGAGCATTCCAGAACAAATTTAATGGCATCCCGGAACAGTTCTAGATGCAGGAAACATCTTAGAATAACTTTAAAAGCATCCCAGAACTGTTCCGAATGCATCCCAACATAACTCTGACATCTTTCCTGAAATACTCTGGAAGCATCCCAGTACAGTCCTTTTAACAATTGGAAACTGATATTTTTTCTATTTTCCGACGTTTCGGCGTATTGTAAATCGCCTTCTTCTAGGGATCAAATATTTCTGTTTTTGTTATAGTATGTTTTTTTATATTGAAATATCTAGTAAATCTTTTGAACATCACCTAATTTAACACTGCTACACTGTTTCGGTATATTTTAGCTGGTATGTCTAGCTACAGTCTAGCTACAGCTACAGCTAGGAACAGTGTAACAGTTTTAAAAATAGGATCAATAGAATTACTAGACTTTTCAATGTAAAATCAGAAGATCATAATATGACAAAATCGAACAAGAAGACGAAATAAAATACGTCGAAACGTCGGAAAATAGAAAAAAATATCTGTTTCTGATTATTAAAAAGACTGAAAGCCAATGAAAATCATCACAACATAACAAAGTCGAAGTCGATAATTAGTTATATCCCAGTGCAGTTCTAGAATCATCCCCGAATAGCTCTGTAAATATCACAGAACACTTCTGGGGGCACCTAAGAACAATGTTGAAATCATCTCAGAACTATTCTGGAGGCAGTCCAGAACAATTCTAGAGGTGATGGGTCAATAGGCCGAACGCCATTAGGCATAATGTCATTGTGTGAAATGCCAATAAGTCGAATGGGTCATTAGCCGAATCAGTCATTAAGCCGGCTGAGTGGCTGAGCCGCATTTATTTGTTTCTGTTTGCTTAGAATCGCTTTCTGTTCAAAAACTTACTGGTCGAGGTAATGTCCCTTGCAAGTTGAACTTCTTTTTTACCTATTCATTCGTATTTATCGTATAATAGTTCGTGTAAAAGCTCACAATAGACTTGTGATGTTTTGGCTAGATCTGGCAAGCTGCAATTACAGCGGAGAAGCAATACAGTGGTATCGAGACAACAGGTTGGATTTCTTCGGAAACAACACCAATCCACCCAACTGCCCTCAATTCCGCCCAATTGAGAAATATTGGGCAGTTGTCAAACAGAAGTTGTAGAAGAGTGGAAAAGTTACTCAGGATGGAACAGAGATGAAGAGATGGTGGAACAAAACGGCCTGTCGGTAGGGCAACAGAGCGTAAACAAAATGATGGGTGGTATTGAAAGAAAAGTTGCAGATTTCATCGCAACCTAATAAAGAAATTTTTTTCGCCATTTTTGCTTCCAAATGCAATAAATGATTTTAGTTTTTAGTACTTTACATCCCAAGTAACAATTTTGGTTTTATAAGGGTTCTGAAGAGCATGAACTAGACTTCAAGAATGCTATAAAACCATGGTAAAACCAGGAATGTTCCTTGGGATGTTTATTTCATTAACAGACGACAATCATTTGTTTTGCGTGCAGATATTTAACGACTCGGCTGCTTGAGTCGAAACCCTTGAAAACTTGTATTGGATTTGGTGAGTATGTTCTAGTTGGAAGTATTTCTCAGCTTTTTGCTCGGAAAACAATACTAGTCTTAAAGAGGGTGATATGGAATGACTATTTTTTTGGTTTAAATTACTAGTGATAACAGTATTCATTGTTGAATTCGCGTCTCTGCTTCAACGTAGCCCATTCAACGATAATTGTTAAATTTTGTCGATTATCTCTGTTGCTAACCGGGTTGTTTAGCCTTTCAAAAATACCGATCCATTTAGGTGATCTGAATTTAGTGTGTCGGAACTTCGACGATTCCCAACGTAACTTTGCACCCCAATTTTCGTTCCAGTTCTAATGCCTTCCCGAGCCCTACCCTAATTAAAGGTATCAATTTCTCGAGTAGGCACTCAAACTTCAAACCATTCGCTTACCACGTGCCGGCAGAACAAACGCACAAAACTTCCTTCCACATCAATAAACTTCGCCAGCTGTGCTGCTCAGTCATATTCAGTCATTTCCATTCATTTATCCAATCTCCCCCTTCCCCCGTGGATGCCAGGCCTGTATTTTCTCTTAATACCTGATCGATTGGATCTCGCCGTTGTTGTTGCTGTTGCCTGCGCTGATTGCCGTCACGATACGAGAGACTCGAAAATGACGCGGCTCAGCATCTGGCAAGATTCATAACCACCACCACCGTCAATTGAAACAAAACCAATCCTTATCACGGATTCGGGTTCGTTCCGACAGCGGAAGCGCTTGGCCCGCTTTTTTTTTGCTTTGCATCCATTTCTGCGCATTTCCGATTTCCGATCAGCTGCCAGTTCCATTTTGCGTATCATCGAGAGAAAGTAAAACCGGTTATCATTCGAGCCAAACGTGCGAACAGGGAACGTCTCGAATCAAGCTTTGTTCGACTGTGAAAGTTGATTTATGGGCTCTTTTCACATGTTCGGCCCGAATCGTACTCTCGACACACTGACGCGGACTGATGCATTACCACAATGGCCATTATTGAGTTCGAGTTCGTTCGAGTGGAAAGGGAAGGATGAGTGTTTTTTTTTCTTTTTTGGCGTCCCGATAAATGATGTGAGTGTGGCAGCTTAAATGGGGTGCTTAACGATAATTTCAGCCCGACGAGATAAGCCCTTCGGCTCGATTGATTGCGTAATGGAAGTGCATATGGCACTCGGCTTCGGTTGGATGGGAAGGTAAAGGTGTGTTTGTGCGTACGATGATCGAAGCCATTTTGAGTTTGACATTGACAGCTGTCAATGTCAAAATGTAATTGAAACGGAAGGGCCAGAGGGTTCCTTCCGTCTTTCTTCCCTTGGGACTTGTCGAACTGCCAAGCGCAGCTATTCCGACAATTAGTGGCTGCTCAAAGGAAGCTTCAACTGAAACCCTCACCGGACCGGCGGGATTTTAACCAACAGGAAAAACAAATATACCCAAAGCAATAACTCATTCACTGCTCACGGTTGCCACAAATGGCTCGGCTTATGTTTGGACGTTATTTATTCGATGATGAGTACAGCGGAACTTTTTCCCTAAAAATTACCGAGACTTGGCGAAATGGGAAACATCCCTTGGCACGGGGGATTTGAAGCACGGTAATTTAATTTCCCGCGTACACGATCCGAATGGGAATCGTGCGAAGCGAGTGGTTCGTCCATAAACGGCGTATCCCAATCTATCGGAGGTTTGGGTGTACCGCAATTTATGAACAATAATCCAGTACTAGGCGAAATAAGGGAAAAGGGAAACGGCCGAAAAACATCATCTGGTAATTTTCAAAAGGCTGCACCGCACTCCGAGTCCGAGTCACAATGGATTAGCCAATTTTCGAGTAGAATAGGCCGCATTTTCCGTTCCGCTTGATGTTTGTATTGCTGCGGAGAAGGCAGCTGGATGCTATTTTCACCCTCTGTTTTGGGTTGGTTGGGAACAGTAATTAGTGAAGAGGAAATGTTGATTTTATTTCTGCTGAGCTGTGAGGAGTTGGCAGAAGACAGCGCAGAACGGTTGGTATCGATTCGGGGTTCAGTCATTTCGGTTCAATAGACCACCAATTATGTTTCATACATTGACTGAGTGTTGCCATCGCATAAAGGATGAGGATTGTTTGTGTGTCGAGTCGGGAATCCTTGAATTTATATTCATGGTTAAGATGTTTTAACATGAGGCTGTATATTGTCTTTTCCAGAATTCTCAGGAGAACTTTGGTTGAAAATACTTGAATGTTGACTGCTAAAACTACAATTTGGAGATTTTTCCACGGCTAAATTTTTGTAAAACAAAACTGACGTAGTTTTAAAATTTAACAAAAGTTTCGAGAATTCACCGAAAACTGCTGCATCTCCTGTATTTTAGGGAATGTCTCAATAAATCCAAAATCGGCGACGACTTCTCTTAAATCCAAAAACATAGGCATTCGCAATTTTTCTTCCTACTTATCCATCTGTCGCTCAAAATTCAGCCAGATACTGTACTTACACTCTGTTAAAAAACTATTTTCAACGATTGGAAAACCAAAAGGGTCTAAAGTAGGGACGACCTTTTTACGAAACAATTATAATAAATGTTTAATTTGGGTATTTTGTCAACAATTGTTTGCAAGGTTGTGATGTTTTAACTTGTGCCATATTAAAGGCAACTATGCTGGTGGTCTACTTTTGGTCTATTTTTTTTTTTCATTTTTTCACCAATTCCAAAATTGAACTCTATTGGAAACCACGACCGTGTCTAAAGTATTCGTAAATGTTTAGAAACGTCTGAGATATAGCCGGAAACGGAAGTCTATGCACTTTTAAAACTCAGAAAAATATATTTTTGGAAACAATAATACTGTAGGTAAATTGAATGTAAATTCAGTTTGCTATGGTCACAACAACAAACTCGTTACGTTACAAAAGTCGGAAGAGCAACGTTCCCCAAGCCGGAGGCGGTGAGTTCGTTTCCCAGTCTGGTCGAGGGACTCTTTCGGATGCCATATTAAGGGCATCTTCACCGGTATTGAAAACCACGCGATCACATGCACCAATGTCTGCAAACCTCTCGAAACGTATCAGATTCAAACTCAAACTAAATAGTAACTGTATTGATTAAAGTCCTGTGCAATTTCAACATACGAAAGATATGTTTTTGAAAACAATAATATTATAAATAAATTTGTATGGGTCCTCCCTTAGTCCAATCGGAAAGGTCCAGCTACAAAGCAACACCATGCTGGAGGTGGCTGGGTTCGATTCCCGGTCTGGTCTAGGAATTTTTCGTTAAGGAAAATTTCTCGACTCCCTGGCATAGGGTATGGTTGTACTTGCCACACAACCATACTAATGCAAAAATGGTATCTGGCATCGAAAGGTCTCAATTAATAACTGTGGAAGTGCATTTAGAACACTAAGTTGAGAGTAAACAATACGCTAAATGCGAAAGAAATAAGTTTGAAACGGCAATAAAGAAGAAGAAATTCAAATGTGACGGATCCTAATCGCGATTGGGTGGAGGGAATCTTTCGGATTGCAAATTTTCTCAAATTCCCTTGGCCTAAAGTAACATTGTGCTTGCACACACAATATAAAATTGTATGCAATTGTGTCTTCGTTGGAACATTGGAAGCAATTACATAGTGTAGAAGTGCAAAAAGAACACAAAAATTAGCAAAGCAAGCAATAAGCTGAATTTGAAAGCAATAAGTTCTAAATTGCCCCAAAAGAAAGAAAGAGAGAGAGAGAGAGAAGGAGAGAGAGAGAGAGAAAGAAAGGAAGATAAAGAGAAATAGAACAAGAAAGGGATAGAGAGAGATAGAGATAGAGAGAGAGAGAGAGAGATAGAGAGAGAGAAATAGAAAGAGAGAGAGCGAGAGAGAGAGAGAGAGAGAGAGAGAGAGAGAGAGAGAAAGAGAAAGATAGAGAGAGAAAAATAGAGAGAGAGAATAAGAGACATATTGCTATAGTAACAAATTTCATGACATCTCAACTAAAGTAACGTAAAATACATATTTAGAGTAGAATTGGAAGATTTTTTTTATATTCATATTGAAAATAAACTTGGATATTTTGAATGAAAAAATAAAATGTGCCATTCAAACGGCCGCATTATTTTTGAACTGAAATCTATTTTGTGATTTATTTTCGTTTTCTTTTAGGATTTCTTAAACGGATCGGGTGTAAATCTTATTTTTGTTAAGAATTAATATTTTATTTGCGTACATACCGGTGGCAAAGAAAAGACTGGCTGCATCCCGGAACAACCTTGGAGGCATCCAGGAACTTTTTTGGAAGTATTCCACCAGAAATTTGATGCATCCCCAAACTATTCTGGAATTATTCTGGAAACATTCAATACAAATAAAACCTGAAAACGTCTCAAAAGAGGCAGTAAAAGCATCGAAAACAAATATAAAATCAACCCAAATATTTGCTGAAAGTATTCCAGAGCAATTCAGTAGGTATTACAGAGGTACTATGTAAGCATCCCGAGCAGGAGCGAATAACTTGATAACTGGCCTTGGTATTTAACGGCTCAGATTAAGAGGTAAAATACCTAAGGATAATTTCATAAAATTGCTCCCACAATGTTATGCGAATACGAAATTGAGGTAAGACAATACCGAAATAGTACCTCTCAGGTATACCAGGGTATCCAAAATAACAAGTTGTGTTATACGAGAGATATTTTGCTTGCAATTCTTAGGTATTTTAATCTTTTTACCTCTTAATCTGAGCTCTTTAATACCATGGCAAGTTATCAAGATCAAAATTAGGTATTCATATGTTGTTGTCTCATACTCGGGATCCCATGTCCCTAGAACAGTTCCAAAATCATCCCAAAATTATTCTGGCAGTATCAAAGAAAAATTCTGGACTCACCCAGAACATTGTTGAACCATTTTAGGTTTTTTGTGAAACATCGTGCTCTGGAAACATTCCCGGAAGCAACTAAGAACAATTCCTAGCCTGAAAACGTACCAGAAAGTTTTGAAAACATCCTAAGGGAAATAGAAGCATTTCTGAACTGCTTTGAAAGTATTCCCGAACAATTTTGATAACGTCCTAGAACTACGCTGAGCAATATCCGAGACCTATACTGGACGCATTTTTGGACAATCCAGGGAGTATTCCAGATCAAATTTGAAAGCATTCCAGAATAATTGTAGATGTAATCTTTTTTTTATGATGATGGTCCCGCCACTTCCCCCTACAAAGGTTTGAGCTAGACGATTTATCGATTAGATAATTTATTTAGAAAGGAATTTCACGCAGTTACACAAAAAAAAAAGAGTCTCGATGCATCCCATAAAACAACGCATGGAAGCATTCCTAAAATTTTTGAAAGTATTCCGGAACTACTCTGGAAGCATCCCAGATCTACTCTGGGTTACTTTGCGAGTATTCCAGAACCATCATGGAAACATTACTGAACTACTCTGGAAGCATCTCACAGCAATCTTAGAACCATCCCAAAATTGCTTTGGAAGCATCTCAGAGCAACTTTGAAATCATCCAAAAATATTCTGGCTGCAACCAAGAATGATCCTGAGAATATTATGGATTAATTTTGGAAGCATTCCAGAACTACTCTGGAAGAGTACCGGAACGATTCTTTAAATATTCCAAAACAATTTTCGAAACATCCCAGAACAAATTTGAAAGCATTTCAGAAGAATTCTAGATGTATACTACTTTGGAAGCAACGCAGAATCACTATGCAGCCACCTTTGAACTACTATGCAAGCACACCAGAATAAATCTGGAAGCATCCCATAAAACAAAGCATGGAAACATTCCTTAACTATTCTGGAAACTTTTCGGAACTTGTTAAAAAGGGGTCAGACGGACCTCCTTCCTAAGCCCTCGATCCCTGGTCTAGCCACGGGGACCGCTGAGGGTGGGTTTAACAATAACCTCTTTTGTTATTCTGGCGGTAGCTCGAGCTTGACACGGTTATCGTTCAGGGTCGGCTGTGGGCATAGATAAATACCCGATCAAGGAACCAAAAGAAAGCACTTGTTCTAGCCAATTATCTATTTTTTATTACTCGACTTACGGACTGTGTGGGTGTGTAGAGTGTAGAACGTTGCGGCCGGCCGGTGGTGAGCTGCTAAGACACGTGGTCGACGGACTGGCACTGTCTACGTCGCACAATACGCACGCTGGATTGACGGTTTGCCTGCTGGGTCGTCTGATATCCTGGTCGATCGTTGACTGGATCCGACGCTGGTGGGATGAACGTGATGATAATGGGTTGGGCAAATATGTACTCCGAACTGACAAGCTTATTATGCCGTTAATAATGGGTCCTGGGGTATCACGAAGGTAGAATGGGGACATTGTTGTGGCTACGGGGGACATTCGATCGAATGTTTTAACTATGAGCTTTATCTTGCTCTTACCTGATCCAACTTTCTTTGTGCTATCAGCGGTATTGCTGGTACAATTACGTGGTGGCTTGCTGCACCGTTTAATTTCGGGTTTTCCTCACTGTACTAACTTTATTACAACTGTCTGCTTCGAAGCTCTGGATAAGAAAGAGCTTATCCTACCCCGTAGCCTGTCCCCCCTTTTTATCCCTTTGATCCCTTTCATCCATATCATATCTCATTTTGACGGGTTCTGGTTGACTCTCTGTTATGGCAACACTCGTTTTTGGCTCACTTCATAATGTGGTGTGTGTTTCTATGTGAAGTGTGTATACAAATTTTGTTCTACTTATGGCTACTACGGAGTATAAATATAATTTTTATTGCTAACACTTACTAACATTTACACTTAATTTTTACTAACAACTTAACATTTATTTATTTATTAATACAAAACTAGGGTAAATAATCTCAACGGTAACAAACTACTCTGAAAGCATCCCGGAACAGCTCTGGGTTACGTTGAGAGTATCCCAGAACAATCATGGAAACATTGCTAAACTATTCTGGAAGCATCTCAATATTAGAATTATCCCAAAAATTCTTTGGAGGCATGTCAAAGCAACTTGAGAATCATCCCTAATTACTCTGGTAGCATCCAAGATTGATCCTGGGAGTTATTCTTCTTCAGCATTTCAAGCTCATTGTTTTCACAGCATCCCAGAACTACTTTGGAAGCCTCAGAGAACTATTCAAGAACAGCTCTTGATGCATCCCAGAACAATTCTAGAACTGCACAGTAATGCACAGTAATGCTGGAAGCACTCCGGAAAAAAAAATCTGAAAGCTGCTCAGACAATTCTGAATGCAATTGGATGCAATTCGGAAGAATTTTGGAAGCATTTCACTACAGTTTATGATCCCAGGCCAATTTTAGCTGTATCACAGAACTATTCTGGAGATATCCTGGAATTGCTCTGGGAGAATCCCATAAAAAAAACCTGGAAACATCACAAATTTACTCCGGAAGCATCCTAGAATGGGGGCCTCCCTTAGCTTAGTCTGCAAAGCAACACCATACTGGATGCTGGGTTCGATTCCCGGTCGGGTTTAGGAATTTTTCGTTAAGAACAATTTCTCGATTCCCTGGGCATAAGGTATGGTTGTACTTCCCACACAACCATACCTAGCATCGAAAGCTCCCAATTAAATAACAGTGGAAGAGCATTTAGAACACTAAGTTGAGAGCAAGCAAGAAGCTAATTGCGAAAGCAATAAGCTTAAAACGCTAAGAAAAAAAGAAGCATATGAGAATGATTCTGAAAGAATCATAGAAGAATTTGGAAAGCAATCTGGAACGACACAGAAAGCATTCCTGAAGCACTGTGGAAAGATCCCAAAATTATTCTGGGAGTATCTCAGAACAAGTTGAGAATCATTTGCTATTTACTCTGGAAAATTTCCAGAAAGATTCTGAAAGAATCTTAGAACAAGTTTGCAGGCATCCTAAAACAGATTTACAAACATTTCAGAGCAGTCATCGAAGTACTCCAGAATAATTTCAGGAGCATCTCAAAGAACTTTGCAAGTATTATCAACTATTTTGAAAGTTCCAGAACCACTTTGGAAGCACTGGAAAACAATTCAGAAAGCACTGCGAAACATCTGTATAAGCATCCCAAAAAAATTCTAGATGCATCCGGGAGCTAATCTCGAAGCACCTGAAATTATGTCGATGACATTCCAAGAAAATTATTGAAATCACTCCAGAACAATTTAAGAATGATCCCAGAACCATTCTAGATACGATACAGAACTACCCTGGAAACATCGCAGAAAAACTACAGGAGCTTCTCAGAACAATCCTGGAAACATCTCTGAAGTCCTTTGGAAGCACCTCAAATTAACTCTGGAAGCATCCCAGAACGATTTTGGAAAAAAAAAGAGTTTTGAAAGCATTCTAGAACGACGCTAGAAGCAGTCCAGAATTACTCTGGAAAGATCTCCGAATTATTCTAGGAGAATCACATAACAATTTTTAAAATCTTCTTATATTCACTCTAGAAGCATCCAAGAACGGTTTTAAAGAATTTTCGAAGAATTTGCAAAGCATTCTAGAATGATGCTGAAGGCATCCTAAAACTAATTTGCAAATATTCCAGAACTGTCATCGAAGCACTCCAGAATAAGTTCAGAGAAGCATTTCAAAAGAACGTTCCAAGTATAAAGAACTGCTTTGGAAGTTCCAGGAACTACTTTGGAAGCATTGGAGAACAATTCAGAAAGCACTGCGGAACAATTTTCTAAGCATCCCAAAACAATTCTAGATACATCCCGGAGCTACTCTCGAAGCATTTTTTTATGGCATTCCAAGAACAATATTGAAAGCACTCAGAGAATGCTCCCAGAACCATTCTAGATACGTCACAGGACTACCCTGGAAACATCCCAGAATAGCTTCAGGATCTTCTCATAACATTCCTGGAAATATCTTGGTCCAGGATTGAGTCCTTTGGAAGCATCTCAAATTTACTCTGGAAGCATTCCAGAACGATTCTAGAGAAAAAAGTCAGAGTAATTTTGAAAGTATTCTGGAACGACACTGAGAGCAGCCCAGGATTACTCTGGAAAGATCTCAAAATTATTCGGTAGAATCTCATAACAATTGTCAGTATCTTCTTATATTTACTCTGGATGCATTCAAGAACAATTTTCAAAGAATTAAGATTCCTTAAAAATCTGTTCCTTGTAAGGAACGCATAGATTTCCAGAACAATTTTGGAAGAAGCCCAAAATACCTTGACAGCGTTGTACAACTACTTTTGAAGCACTGAAGAACTATTCTAATTTAATCTAATCTAATCTCACACTAACGCAGCCAATTCTTGAAAGCATCCTGGAAACTGACGATTTCTTGCATGCATTATTTTTCTTGTCACCGGCCAGACCAACTGCGTAGCAAGTGTCACAGAGAGGGTTCCAAAAATTAGAGCGATTCCAGAAAGAGTGTTCGAAATCGCACGACTACTTCGAATCAAGGGAAGGAAGAAAGCGCAGCCCTCCCGTACCAAACGCTTCCTCATAGAGTAAAATGATGTGATAATTTGTATCATATCGATGGGAGCATAGATGCTAGAAAGATTAGTTTATGCTTCTTTTGACTGAGGGTGGACTTTTGGCATTTAAACCAAAATTCTGGAAATAATTTGCCAATCCGCCTTATCTCGCTCATCTTGGTGCTTTCAAGAAATATTCTGGCAGAAATTCAGAACAATTATAAAGACACCCCAAAAATACTCTGGATGATGATGATGATGATGAAACATTACCATCTATTGTAGCAAGGTAACTTTCCATAGCAGTGGAATAATCTGAAAAACGATTTGATCTGGATTCTCTTGTTGTTTGTGATCATCAAGCTCCTGTATGAAGGGCCAAACACGTTTGAATTGGCCCGTAAGCAGGTACACTTACGCGAAACCCGCGAATATAGGGAAGAGAATCTCCTTCCAAACACAAGTTCACACCAACAGCATTAGAATCGAGTTCTCGATTGACAGAATAAGCCCAATAGATGGGATCGAAGAGCCCGCTCTCGATCCGCAAAATGTTAACAATAGGAAGGAGGCAGTCCCATGCTCCCTATCCGAATTGTTTCACTTGGGTGCGCTGATGGTCCCTCCCTTTTCCCGTTGTATATTAAGATATCCCAAAAATACTCTGGAAGTACTCAAAACCATTCTGAAAGCATCTAAAAACACTTTTGAAAGCATTCCAGAGCAATACTGAAAGAATCTTTGAATTTTCCTAGACATATTCCAGTTTAAATTCTGAAAGCACTCCAGGACAATTTGAGAATGATCCTACAATAAATCTAGATGCATCACAGAACTATACTGCCGTTATTAGCATAACTGTCCCATGCTATAGGAAACCCATAGAACATGGGACAATTATGCGTAGAACGGCAGTATACAACCCAGAATTACAGAACGTACAGGTTTCTTGGTGCTTTATGGGGCAACGTGCTTCTTCAGAAATTATGCAATAATTATTCAGTATATAATAGAATTACTATAGGAAATCCATCCAAAAATGATTCTACACAGAAAAAAAAGCGTTCCCGAAAAACGGACCGTGAACTAGCTAACGTTTCCAGGATTTTCCCCTTTAAACGTTATTTAGTTCATAATTACGTGATTCAGTTCACGGTGTTTTTTTGCTTGTTTTCGAAGTCATGACTCGCAGTTCACGGATTTTTTTTTCCGTGTAGAAAAATCTAAGTATAATTTTGAAAGCATCATAGAACGATGGATTATAGCATCCCAGAAGTACTGTGTAAATATCCCAGAATAATTCTGGGAGCATCTTAGATCAGTTTTAGAACAAAAAATCATAAATTTACTTTGAAAGCACCTGCAGTCATCCTAGAATTATTTTGGAAGCATTCCATAACAGTCCTGCAAGAATCCCAGAACAAACCAAGACACAATTCATTTATTCTAGGTCTTTTTTGAAGGCATTCAAGAACAATCTATTCTAAGAGTGCTTTTCAAGCATTCTACGACTACTTTGGAATCATTCCAAAACTATTCCGGAATTCCAAAAGAATGATTAAGACATTCCCAAAATGCTCTGGAAGCAAAAATTTACACAAAATTTAACAAAACCGATTGTTTATGTCACAATAAAAGATTAGACATCATTAGAAACAGTTGATTATCCTTCTCTCTGTGAAATTTTGGAACTTTCTGTGGTACGCCCGCCATCAGATTCCGTACGGTATCCTCGGACACAGCCGCCATGACGATTCTCCATCTTCTCTTGAAATTATGGATACCTTTTGCTCTCTTCCCAGTTTCGAAGAGTTTCCGCTTAACTAAAGGGCGAACACGAAATTATTGCGACACCGAAAATGTCATGCCAATTTTCTTATAATGTTTAGAATCAAACCAAAATTTTAGGGTAGTTTTATACATATATCACTTCAAAAATCAAAAGAATAGTTAATCGATGGAGCCTTGAGTGTAAAATTGAACGCATTTTCGCTTGATGCCCTCCATCAAAGTCTTTACAGTGTCATCCGGTACCAGTTTCTCAGCTATTTTTTTTTCCATTTTCTTAACATGTCCTTCTCGTCTTTGACTGTCTTCTTGCTCTTCCGAAGTTCCCGCTTCATCATTGCCCAGTACTGCTCCACCGGGCGCAGCTCCGGACAGTTTGGCGGATTCATGTCCTTTGGAACAAAATGGACAGAATTGGCCTCATACCACTCCAGGACACTTTTAGAATAGTGGCATGATGCCAAATCTGGCCAAAATAGCGGAGCTTCGTCGTGCTGCTGCAAGAACGGCAAAAGGCGCTTCTCGAGGCACTCAGATTTGTAGATCTCGCCATTTACTGTGCCCTTTGTCACGAAAGGCTCACTCCTCAGTCCGCAAGAGCAGATGGTCTGTCAAATGAGATATTTGGAGGCGAAATTCGACATTTTCTTCTTCTTAAATTTGTCGTCCACATAAAACTTGCTCTTGCCGGTGAAAAACTCCAACCCGGAATTTGCTTAAAATCGGCTTTTATATACGTTTCGTCGTCCATCAAACAGCAGCCATGTTTTGTCAGCATCTTCTCGTAGAGCTTCCGTGCCCGAGTTTTAGCCGTCGATTGTTGCCGCTCATCGCGGTTTGGGAAGTTCTGTACCTTGTATGTATGATTGAATGTAGATTAAAAAACATGGTTACGAAAAATCGCCATTTTGTAGCCGCCATTTTAAATGATCAAAATTTTTTAATCTCTTTGAAATCTTGAATAATAATCAAATTTATTCGTCACAACCGGAAGTTCGTACGCCTTTTCATTCTCCCACAAAAACAAATACAAATAATGCCTTACTTTTGCCCAAATCTAAAGGAGGGTCCCCTTAATGTGATCCGAAGACATCCCGAGGTATGTTTGAAAACTTTCAAAGTATGTATCGAATCCCAAGAAGACCTGCGATAAAGGAATTTAAAAACACTCCAGATTTCTGAAAATGAAACAAAATAAAAACAAACGAAAAATTCGACGGAACATGGAAACAACTTAGGCATGACTTTAAAACATAGCCTGAGCCAGATTTTTAGAACCTGTAGACTAGGATTGAAGCATTTTTCAAAGGCGGGATTCAAAGCAAGGCTCCGAAGGTTTGGAAATTCAGAAATTTATGTACTTCCAGAAGCAAGCAAACTCGAGGGATAATCGCAGCATTTCGGTGGAATTAGACACAAATTCAATACAGGGTTGGACGCGACTTCGAGACAAGATTCAACATCTTGTCTTTCATTTCATTTCACGTAGAGGATAATCCACAATTTATGAAAGCCAAATGTCTCTTCCTTTGTTGTGGTTCTTGGCATAGGCTGTGATGTTTTAACTTGTGCCATATTAAGGGCAATTGAATCGATGATCTACTTTTAGTTGATTTTTTTTTTTCAATTTTTACCTAATTTAAATATTGAACTGTATTCGAAACCACGACCGTTTCCACCGTTACTCGTAAATGTCTAAACGCGTCTGGGATATGAACGGAAACGAAAGACGATGCACTTTCAACACACAGAAGAATATATTTTCGAAAACGCTAAGCGGTTCAACGCCAAATCAGTAAATGACAAAAGTTTAGTATTACAAATTTGGCCAAAACTCTGCAAACGTGTTCGAAATTATACTGTTATTTGTGTTTTGGCATGAGGAACGTTCTGATACGAGAGTGTTATGTGTTTATGAAAATCGTTTGTTTTACAGAAAAGGTGTGTGAGAAGAAATGGCAGGGAATCAAAATGTCTATGAAAATATATGTACAATGATAAAAAAAAATTTCATGAACAAATCATGATTAAAATTCAAATTCAAATTCCACAATCTTCAAAATGCACAATGTTTATTTTTTTGTAAATTTCGATGTTGGACAAAAAAGCCATTCAGTTTCACTTTTTTTAAACAATATTTTAAAAAAAACTTTTTTAAGCGTATTAGTAGAACGATTGTGATTGGGAAAATGGGAGAATTTAACAGTTGGACATCGTCCTGTAGATGGGCAGCATCGAGCCCAAAACCGGTCGACAGTAAAAGGTAAATTTTATGTTCCTTTTTTGTGTGTAAGAATCATAAGTGTTGTGTCCAATCTCGCGTCGCGTTTCCATAAGTGTACTGCAGTTCTTACGTTGGCACCAAATCAAAATAATGAGTGAATTTAAAATTTAACACTTCATTTGATCACTTTTAAAAAAAAAAAAAAATAAAACCTTGAAACACTTTTTCAAATTTTCGCTAGTAAACGCGAGCAAATTCCTTTTAATTCTACGATGAGCTTATCTTTTGACATTGTTTTAGAGATAAGAACGACATGGAAAAAAACTTAGCTCTCCTAATTTTCAGATTTTCATAAAATTAGTTTATGTTTATTAAAAGTATTTTTCATTGCCAAAATATGATTTAACATCCAATTTCTAATCGAAATGTGCTTACTAATAATTTCCTTAAAGGTAACCGTTTTCTAAATATTTTAAGTTGGTTTTAACAAACATGGATATTCCAACAACTTTTTCTTTGACTATCACACGATTGGTCTAATAATTTTAAAGTTATAGGAGATTACATCATCATTTTTTTTATTAATCCCACGATGGTTTGGTCGATTCGATAAGAAACCCAGCTTTTGATGAACCTAAATAGTTGTTTCGATTGGAGATAGCAATATTTAGATACTTTTTTACATTATTGTGTATGCATAACTAAAAGTCGCATCAAAACAACTATTTCGGTTTATCAAAAGTGTTCAAACCGTCGTGGGATTAATAACAATAATGATGAAGTTATCTCCAATAACTTTCAAACGATCAGTCCCATGAAATATCAATGTTTGTTGAAACCAACACCGTTTTATTGATCGAATATCTCGAATAACTTATGAAAAAGGCATATTTTTCAAGTTTTTAGCCATACATGAAATTAAATTTAGAATATCTCGAAAACGGTTACCTTTAGGGAGATTATTACTATGAACATTTCAATTAGAAATTTGATGTAAAATCAAATTTTGACGTTGACAAGTACTTTTGACAAACATGAATAAATTTTATGAAAATCTTCCAAAAGTTGTTATTGGAAATACTTTTTTAACAATGTTTTGTCCATGTTGTTCTTACCTGTAAAACAATGGCTTTTTTGTCCAAATTTGACATCGAATTTTTTTTTAAAATAGAAAAAGCGTATTTTGTGAATTCGAATTTAAAGTTTTAGGTATGATTTTTTTATGTAAACAAAATTCTTTTTTTCAGTGTATATATTTTTTTAAATGATTTCCTATCATTTTTTCTCAGACACATTTTCTCTAAAACGAACGATTTCCGAGTTACTGTTTTCCTAAATCTGTTCTATCAAAACACATAAGCCATTCTCAAAAGTTATTCTTGAGTCCAAACAAGATATCCTTATGTCAAAATACGTATTCTGTTATACTGAATATGTTTGCGAAATTTCATCCAAACTCAAGCGACTCGTGTCAAGTTTCGACATTTTATGGCCAGTTTCGCCTGGAACTGCTCGATAAATTGAATGTAAATTCAGTTTTCTACACAGAAAAAAATTATGACTTTTAGTAAGCGCGTAAAATTTTCCCTCTTTTAATTTCATGCCAAAGGCGGCGTAAACAACGAAATTATTTGCAATTTTTTTTTATCTGAATTTACATGAAATATCGAATTATTGTCTGCCAAATCTAGCATTCCCTTTATGTGCATTAGATAACGCAGAAAAATAAATGTTTCTTTCTATCTGTGTGGGGTCACAACAAAAACTCGTTGTGTTACAAATAGCACGGTTTACCAAGCCGGTGGCGGTGAGTTCGATTCCCGGTCCGGTCGAGGGACCCTATCGGATCCCATATTAAGGGCATCTTCACCGATGGTCTACTTTCATACTTACTCTCGACACGTCTCAGATTTGAACGGATACTAAATAGTAACCGCATTGATTTAAGCCCATGTACTTTCAACAGTAAGAATAATATATTTGTGAAGATTATTGTCCTTTAGAGATAAATTATAATGTAGATGACGTGGGTCAATTTTCCGGATTGTTCAAATGACATTCTATGAACGAGAACGGTCTATTACAACGTTCGATTTGCTAGATGACAGATCGCCTATAACACTGATTGAAGATTCACTAACCGATGACCTGGGTGTTGAAGGCAACACCGATAGCTAGTGTCTTGCCTGGGCGGCTAACGATACTCGCTCCGAAGAACAGTCCAAACGGGTGACGGTGAACATATCGGGTGCCACACTGTAAAGGAAGTTCACTCTTGCTGAAGCCCGCACGATTAGGAGTCTGGGATTGCCAAAGCTGACGCTATGCTACAAGGACCTGGTGGAACATTAACCATATCTCAATGGATTACAGATCCAGGATTACAAGGATGCTGTACCAAAGATTTTGAATGGGAACGACAATGCTCATTTAAGTGTCACCTTGAAGAGATTCGAAATGCAAGAGGATGAAGCCATCGCTACCAAAAAGCGATCCATGATCCAACAGCGATGCCGCAGAAGGAACGAAGCTTCAGCATGCTGTACATATGCCACTGCGCTAGTGAGCGTATTTTAGTGTATTTTTCGCTGAAGAATATGGGAGTATCCGTTCAATTCAAAATCTCAAAATCTCAAAAGAGGCTGTTAAAGCGTCAACAATTGTAGAATAAACCCATATGTTTGTTGGAAGTTTTTCAGAATTCCAAATTTTGGAAGCGTTCTAAAACCACTCTGAAAGGATGAATTGTCTCCAAAACAATTCTAGAATCATCTCAAACTCATTCTGGACCTCTTGTACCTTATATCGTTCCAGGACGGATTTCGCATAGTGACAAGAGACCAAAACAGAGCTGGAGAGTCGATCGATTTTGCTGACATCCTTTCTCGTTCACATTCTTATTAACAGTGCCAGTAGAGACGAAACTTTATGATTTTCGACCACAACTACATATGGCCTGCCAAATCAAATACTTCTTCGGGAATTTGAACATCTTCTTTGTCCGGAAATGATCAGAAACGGGGTTTCTTGTCTTATCATCACGGGTGGACACCTTTTTCACTTTTTACGCCTTCAGTATTTGCCGCTGCTTCTCTATTTTTGCACGTTTGATGTTGAATTCCCAACTTTGCGAGCCATATTTCGCACAGAGAGATTGGGATTTTTCTCAATAATGGCTACCACCTTCTTGTCCATTTTTCGGGAGCATACTTTCGATTCGTTTCGCTTCCAACCTTCCGATTTATCGTCAAGCGCTGGTCAAATGATTTGGAAACTCAAAACACGGTACTTTTCGGAGGTTTTAGTTTCTTGGCAAGATCGCGTACGGATAAATTCGGATTTTGCTGCCGTTCGGATAAAATGAGTTTGCGCACTTCCACCCGATTCGACGCCATTTTACTGAATGTAACAAGAATGTGAACATGTTGCACCACAAAATAAAGTGTAGAGTTTCAGTTGTGATATAAGTGAAATGTTTCAGCGATCCGTGAAATAATTCAAAACCTACACTGAAATAAAAGTGCCCGAAATTTAACGTGGACAGGCTTTAATTAATGTGAACAAACAAAAACGTCAGATATGTGCACGACGATGCGAAAATACTCAAAAAAGGGTTGGACTCTTCTTTGCTTGCCAAGAACAGTTAAATCTTTTTGAATAGCTTACAGTAAATGATGTTGGTCCGTGTTGGCCTGGGATATTGTGTTATAAACTGACCTGAAAATGGAGAAGAAAAAACAAAACATTTCGTTAGTATATTATAGGTAGACAAAAAAACATTGCAACTGGTGAGAGCGGTCCGAAATATAAATGATTGTGTATTTAGTCATTTTCATTGCTAATAGCCATCAGATATGCAGAGCACACTGCAATGATCTGTATTTACACAGAACAGTATTAAAATTTGCAAATTCTTATTTAGATCCGTAGAATTAAAAATAGCAGGTATTTGCATCCAACAACACTAAATATTCGCGAGTTTTCCATCTTTTATGAAACTTTGAGCGTAAATTGCCATAAACAAAGATATTGTTTAAACGTCTGTTGGTTTTCCTTCACAAACTTTTTGGTCATAAAGAGATCGTTCACAGTTAAAGATGTTTCGCTCCATTCATATCCCGACCTTTGTTGTTGGAAAAGTAAATAGTATCTTATGCTATACTTCTTTTTAAATCGAGCAATAGACGAAAAAAAACCTTGCTTCAGATTCATGTTGGAAAGCATTCAAATACCTTGCCCCGAAAAAAAATCGCTAGTATCTACCTGAAGAAAAGAAAAGAACGACGAAGAGGGAAAAAATCCAATCTGTTTCAATGGAGCCCCCCTAAGCAGAGGAAAGCGATATGCCACATCTCAAATCTCGAATCCGGTGAAGCACCGCGCGGATTAGAAAATCACACAATTCAAACAGATCCCCTTACCCAATCTTCCCTCCCACCATCCAGACCGTGAGCACACCGAGCAGGAGATTCGCAAAACGAACAGAAAGCACGAAATGTCAGACAGTCTTGAGTGGAATCTTTCATTTGCGCTCTTAAATAACAATCACATCGTTTTTTTCTTTCTTACTTCTATGTGTTCTTTTGCCTCAAGTCACGAACTTTTGAAGTCGGTGATTGAAATCAATTCCGCTCTGTTTTCTTCCCCGCTTCAACTACAGCACAAGTTGCACAACCGTCAATGAACAACACACCGTTAGAAGAGGGAGTAGGAAATCCAAAATCAAAGCTCGCCAAATCGATTCAACCTCATCTGATTTATCTCCCTGCGCCCGAACAATGCCGAGGTGATTTACCAATTGAATGAGCTCAATCTGGCGTCTAGTCTCCTAGGAGTGAATCCGATTGATTCGAAACAAGACGGCAAGACACAAACAGAGGGAAATCACCCCGTTAGCAGTCAATTCGTTTCCGTCTTCATCTTGTTGCTCGATTGCTTCGGTTGGGTATCATGAGAATTCCGAACTTTTTCCTGCTCTAACTTCCTCCCCACCACGGTAGGGGGGGATGGGACACGACTGGTGCCCACGATATTCACATCTGTGCCACTAAACCGTCTAACACACATTCCCCCCGAAGAGAATGATGAGTCACGAAATGTTCATTACGGAAAGTGCTTTCTGCCATTCAACACGTCATCGTTGTTCTGAAAATTCTCAACGTGCAGCAAGCAGGACTCAACGGAAGTAGGCAGACGATGCAAAAAGGGGTGCTTCACAGATAGGCAGGTGGATCACTAACACAAAAATGGCCTGGCATCCAAAGCTCTCAATCGAGAACTGTGGGAGTCCGTCTAGAACACTAAGTTGAAGACAGCTAATTGTGATAACCAATAATCCTGAATTGCTAGTAACGAAAAGAAGAAGGAAGATCGAACACTAACACCATCTGTTGGCGGTACAGTCCATGGCAGTGTTCTGTCGTTTAATTCATGTCTGTTTATCTATTTCGACAAGACCTCTCATGAGTCACACTCTCCAATCCCACCATCGCCAACACGGCAAACCTCGTCATTATGTTAACATCGATTCAATGCAACAGCAATGCCTTTCAAAGTTCGGTGGGTGGTGTTTTTCATTGCTGTATTGACTGTTCTGCAATGCATTGAATTGATATTTTGTTTGTGGTTATTGAATCCTTTCTTCTTCGTATGCTTCTTCTCAATCCTGTGTATGTTGTAATAATATGATTTGATCTACATAATGAAATCATCAACACATGGGCAGTTCGATGGACGATGCCATCAATGACTACCATAATATGTCTTTGAAATTGGCGTTTTTTCGATTCACAATTAATCGTTCTTGATAAATGACAATGAAAAGTAGAGGAAAATCAAGGAGGCACAACCAAGGAAGCAAAGTAGTGGAAAAAACATAATGAAAAAATGAAATAGAAGAAGATATCGTGAATGAGAAAAACGAAAGAAAAACGAAACGCAATCGAAGAAGAAAAAGAAGAAGGCGAAGCGAGCCAAGTTGACGAATAAAAGTCGAAGAAAATAATCAGAAGAGCAGAATCACAAGAAGTTAGAGGGGAAGTAAGAAGACGTAGAGAAACAGAAGGAAAAAATGGAAGAAGGTTAGCAGAAGACGAAAAGTGGAAGGAGAAAAATCAAAAGTGAAGAATAAAAAAAACAAAAACTTAAAATTAGAATAATCGCAATAAGCAAGAAAAAATTAAGCAAATTAATCGGGAGAGCAGAAGCACAAGAGTTTGAAGACGTAGAGATATAGGAGGAAAAAATGGAAGAAGGTTAGCAGAAAAAAAAGCGAAAGGAGAAAAATAAGAAATAAAAGAAGGATAAAAACAGTTATAAGAAATGTAGAATGATCGCAAAAAGCAGGAAAAAATTAAGCGAACCAACGGAGCCATTCGGAGTAGAATAGCCGAAGAAGAGAAGCGTAACGCAATCAGCTGAAGAAGACAACCGCTGCGGATGGAGGAAAAAATAAAAAGGAGAAATTGAAGGAGGCACAACCGATGGAGCAAAGCAGGGAAAATAATCAAAATAAAACAAGTGAAATAGAAGAAGATAACGTGAATGATAAAAACAAAACACAATTGAAGAAGAAGAACGCAAATAAACAGAAGGAACAAATGGCAGAAAATAAGAAAGTGGAAATAAGAAAAGTCAAAAGAGAAGAATAAAATAACAGAAATAAAAAGAGTAGAATAATCGCAATAAGCTGGAAAAAAATTAAGCAAACCAACGGAGCACTAGAAGGAGAATAGCCGAAAATAGAAGCGTAACGGAATCAGCAGAAGAAAACCGAAGTGGATGATGGAGGAAAAAAAAAAAGCGGGGAAATTGAAGGAGGCACAACGGAAGAAGCATAGCAGTGGAAAGAAGCAAAATAAAAAAAAGTGAAATAGAAGAAGATAACGTGAATGAGGAAAACAAAACACAATCGAAGAAGAAGAAAAGTGAAGCGAACAAAGTGAACGAATAGAAGTCGAAGAAAAGAAACGGAAGAGTAGAAGCACGCGAAGTTGAAGACGTAGAGAAACAGAAGGAAAAAAATAGAAGAAGGTTAGCAGAAAAAGAAAAGTGGAAGGAGAAAAGTAAAACAAGAAGGATAAAAACAGTGATAGAAAAGCAGAATAATCGCAAAAAGCAGGAATAGTTGAAGCAAACCAACAGAGCAATAGAAGGAGAAAAGTCGAAGAAGAGAAGCGTAACGGAATCAGCGGAAGAAGTAAACCAAAGCGGATGGAGAAAAAAATCAAGCACGGAGAAATTGAAGGAGGCACAATGGAAGAAGCAAAGCAGTTGAATGAAGAAAAATAAAGAAAAGTGAAATAAAAGAAGGCAACGTGAATGAGAGAAACGTTACACAATCGAAGAAGAAGGCGAAGCGGGAAAAATGGACAAATAGAAGTCGAAGAAGAGAAACGGAAGAGCTGAAGCACACGAAGTTGAAGACGTAGAGAAACAGAAGGAAAAAAAGGAAGAACATTAGCAGAAAAACAAAAATTGGGAGGAGAAAAGTAAAAAGAGAAGGATAAAAACAGTTACAATAATAGAAGAATAATCGCCAAAAGCAGGAAAAGTTGAAGCAAACCAACGGAGTAATAAAAGTAGAAGAAAAGTCAAAACAGAAGAAAATATAACAGAGATAAGAAAAGTAGAATAGCCGAAGAAGAGAAGCGTAGCGGAATCAGTGGAAGAAGAAAACCGAAACAGATGGAGGAAAAAATGAAAAGCGAGGAAATTGAAGGAGGCATTATGGAAGATGCATAGCAGTGGAAAGAAGCAAAATAAATAAAAATTGAAATAGAAGAAGACAATGTGAATGAGAGAAACGTATCACAATCGAAGAAGAAAAAAAGCCAAGCAGACAAAGTGGACGAATATAAGTCGAAGAAGAGAAACAGAAGGGCAGAAGCACACGACTTCAACTACGTAGAGAAACAGAAGGGAAAAAATGGGAGAAGATTAGCAGAAAAAGAAAAGTGGAAGAAGAAAAGTAAAAAAAAACAGTGATAAGAAAAGTAGAATAATTGTAAAAATAAGGAGAAGTTGAAGCAAATCAACGCACATTGATAGGAAAAGCCTTCTTACGCGGCGAAATTAATAACTCCTAAGGGTTACGTTTCCGAATCATAGTGTCTTCTACAAAGTTGTATATAAACCAGTTGTCCATCTAGTGGTGATAATTTTGTAGTTCCATACTAAACCGCTAGGTCGGCGCTGTTGCATGGTGGAGCTAGAACAATGGTGTCTTTAGCAAAGTTGCTTGAAATTATATTACCTACAAGCTTGTCTTTGACATCACAATTCTATTGTGTTTCGTTTAAACAGCGCCGACCTAGCGGTTTAGATTGAAACTACAACATTATCTCCACAAGATGGACAACTTGTTTATATACAACTTTGTAGAAGACACTATGATTCGAAGCAATAGAAGGAGAATAGCTGAAGAAGAGAAGCGTAACGGAATCAGCGGAAGAAGAAAACAGAAGCGGATGGAGGGAAAAATGAAAAACGTAAAAAGTGAAATATAAGAAGACAACGTGAATGAGAGAAACGTTACACAATCGAAGAAGAAGAAAAGCGAAGCGAACAAAGTGAACGATTAGAAGAAGAAGAAGAGAAACGGAAGAGCAGAATCACACGAAGTTGAAGACGTAGAGAAACAGAAGGAAAAAATGGAAGAAGATTAGCAGAAAAAGTAAAGTGGAAGGAGAAAAGTAAAAATAGAACGACAAAAACAGTGAAAAGAAAAGTAGAATAATCGCAAAAGTTGAAGCAAACCAACGGAGCAATAGAAGGTGAAATAGAGAAGAATAAGAGTTCAAAAGGACGAAATGGAGTGGGAATAGAATAACTGGAACTATGGTTCATGAAATAGATTACCGAAATAAAAAATTTCGTGAGACACGAATGCCCTCTCTGGTGTAGTGTCATTAATTTAAAAAAATTTAATGCTCAAGCAAGAGCAAATAACACATGAATATCTAATTTGGATCTTGATTAGGGCCTGTTCATAAACCACGTAGACTCATTTTAGAAAATCTCAGAGCCCCCCTCCCCCGTCGTAGACTTTCCTCCATACAATTTTTTGAATTTTTGTATGGAGCGTAGACTTTGGTCAAACCCCCCTCCTCCCCCTAGAAAAGTCTACGTGGTTTATGAATAGCCCCTTACCGGCCTTGCTATTTATGAGCTCAGATTTAGAGGTAAAATACCTAAGAATTGCAAGCAAAATGTCTCTCGAATAAAAAAAAACTTGTTATTTTGGATACCTGGGAATACCTGAGAGGTAATATTTCGGTATTGTCTTACCTCAATTTGGTATTCGCATAACATTGTGGGAACAATTTTATGGAATGATTCTTAGGTATTTTACTTCTTATGCAGCGCTTTTAAATACCAAGGCCAGTTATCAAGATATTCGTTCCTACTCGGGTGACTCAATTTTCAGAAAGTCTATCCAACTTTTTGGCTTCGCCGAGAACGTTGATATCATAACACGAAACTTCGAGATGGTGGCGGTAAAATACAACAGATTAAATACCGAAGCGGACGGTATGGGAATTGTCATTAATGCACACAGGATAAAATACATGAAACGAATGGTTTACGAGATGGCAATGCTAAACTCCGATCCCGAGTTCAGATCGACGGTGACAGAAACCGAGATGATAGAGGAATTTGTGTATCTGGGCTCATTGGTGACCGCCGAGAACGACACCAACATATAAGAGCAAAAGCGCATTATGGCTGGCAATCGTGCCTACTTTCGACGCTGATAAATGCTCCTATCAAACAGATTTCGCTATAGTACAGAGTTGACAATAGACTACAAGACATTGATTCGACCGGTATTCCCCTTCGGCTACGAAACGTGGACTGGCATGCGGTCTTCCGTAAACGGATGAACCGCGAATTACATGAGTTACCGGGAGAACTACCCATCTTTCACACCGCAAAAAATCAGTCGACTGAAATGGGCTGGGCACGTCGGAAGGGTGTCGTACGTCAACTCGGTGAGAACGGTTGTCGAGATAGAATGGTGTCCACCCCGGTGGTGACGGTAATGGCACTTCGCATTGAGCCGAAGTGCTGCCGTATCTATTCAACATCTGCGCATTCCGGACAGAGAGGAACATCCCCCGAATCGGTGCAGATACTTCCTGTAGCATCTATGAGCTTACAGATATCAGCCTGTGTGTCCGTTTGCCATTCTCCGCCGTGTTCCACTCCTACTGGAACTTCGCCATCGACTCCGCTCGCACGACCTTCCGAGCTTCTTTGATTTTCATCCGCGTGTAGCAATTGTTGTTCTCCGCTAGGACAATGCCGATAGGGATCACTCCGGCAATAACAGCTTCCGACGAGATGGACTTGTAAGCGCTCACGACTCGCATAGCCATGAGACGATACGTCTTGTTTAACTTCGCTCGGTTCTGCTTGGTTTTCAGCACTGATATCCAGGCTAGACTGTCATACCTCATTGTCGAAGAGGGATCACTAGCCAGAAGACACCTATGAATGCTTCTCGTTCCACGGTTATTCGTTATGATTCTAGCTACGGCGTTGATAGCATTTGCCCCCTTCTCATAGGCATAATCGACGAGATTCCCAGGTACTTTAGGATTCATCAATCGTGTCGATCGGTTTGGACGTCAACATTTCTACCTCCTCCAGTGTCCTTCCTGAAACTGTCAGAAAGACGTCGTCCGCAAAACCAACGATCTCGATTTCAATAGGCATTTTCAGCATCAACACGGCGTTGCACATCCCGTTTCAGAGCGTTAGTCCAAGGGTGGAACCTTATGGAGATCTCTCCGTGATCCAAAACGACATCTACTCTATTTCTGTATCGTTTGGTTCAACCCGGTACAGGAAGTAGTTCCTCAGAATCTTGCACAGATAATAACTGCCGATTCTGTGCAGCGGTTCGACGATGACTTCCCAACTAGCACTTCTTGACGTCAACAGCACAGTAACCATTTCCTCTCCGCTTCTGTTTGTACTCGTTCTTCCCACTCTCGACGACATTCAGAATTGTATCCACCGTTGACTTTTCTTTCCGAAGCCCAAACTGGTTCTATGACAAACCATGCTCACTTTTCGTATACTTTGTAAACCAGAGCAAGATGACTTTACCGAGTGACCTCAGCGGCTTTCCTGTCTTCGGTAGCAGCACTCATTCTTCCATCTGTTGCGGATGATCCTTTTCAGGAGTTTCCCAAGCTTATCCAATAGGCATATTGCCCTATACGATACTAGATCCCTCGAGGGCTCTTCTGGCTTCGGAAGCAACACAAGCTTCTGTATTTTGCCCCTGTTCGGGAAATGACCTTCCTGTAGAAATTTCTGTAGCACATCCCTGAACATGTCCGGAAATCTCTGAATCATCACTTTCAGAGTCACGTTCGGGATTCCATTCAGTCCGTGTAACACGAGCTTTTTGTTCGAGACATGCATACCCTCAACATTACTTCTCTCTTCCTCGTCGTACGGTGTACGTGGCAACCTCGTTGGATCGTGCGTCGGGAAAAGTCCATCTATGATAACCTTCAGTTTTTCTAGACATAGCTCTTTAGCCATTAATGGGCCTTTGATCTTCGCCTTTACAATACGGTAGGCCTCGCCCCAGGGGTTTACATCAGCGGCTCGGCACAGCTCGTTGTAGCAGTTCGTTTTGCTCAGTCTTATCTCTCGGTTTGATTCGGCTCTGGTCACTCAGAACGTCACCCTAAGCACCATTATGTCTGCAGCGGTCTAAGCTCTCCGGATACATCTTTTGGTTCTGAGACAACTCGCGCGGTTGCTGAGCTGCTCACTCCACCAGTAAGCTGAGCGCCGCTTGTCCCTCGGCTCCAGTTTCCTCGGCATGGTTACTAACGTATTCGTCAGCTTGTCCGTGTTTCGGTTCCAGAGCTCGTGTCGAACCAAAGTGCCTCAACAAAGACTACCTTGTCGAAGACCTTCGTCTTCCACTTCTGCTCGCAACTACTTGCCCATCGAATGGCTGAAAGGGTTTCGCTGGCCGATGCTATACCGGATCGCCAGATGGTCACTATGGGTATACTCCTCACACACTCTCCAGTTCATATTTGCCATCAGTGATGGACTACAAAAGATAACATCGAAGACGAATTCACGATCGTCCTTGCGAAAAGTGCAGGTGGAACCTACATTTGATAGTGTAACTTTTAGCTTTGCCAAGGCTTCGGGCACGTTGCACCCTCTAGCGTTGGTACATCTACTGCCCCACTCCACAGCCCAAGCATTGAAGTCTCCTCCAGGTGACGACGCAGTCTTCTTCCGGTGAGGCTTTTCAGTCGGTGCATCTAGCATCTGTTGGAACTGCCCCATGGTCCACTTGGGGGTGCATCGCGGCTGCGCGCCATGAAAGATCCCGAATTGATTTTGGCTAGTCACGAAACCTTCAGTTTGAACTGGACACACTACTTCCTGGATGGGGTCCACCCATCATTATGTGCCGTCTTACCATTGCCATCTATGTGCCACCTAGTTTCCCGTTATCGGGAGGAACGCGATACGGTTCCGCAATGATTGCGAGCAGTCGCACTTTGTTTCTGGTATCGTTGACTGCCCCAACAGTTACGCTGCGCTATGTCGCGATGATTGAAAGGTTAATTTGGGTTACCTCCCATTACTGCCGCCCTGCTGTCCGGCTTTTTATATACTGGGCATCTGAAGCCTTCCGGCATGTGGTCGGTTCCGCAAAGCATGCATCTCGGTTGCTCTTGCGAAATGACTCTTCTTTCCGCCTTTCCTGCACAATTCTGATTTGTCAGGACATTCTGCAGTTCCTCGCCTGGTGACCTGGTGACCATGCACTCAAAGCATCTCTCCAATTTCTTTGGAAGTCGAGGGACGACTTTCAGTAATCACACCGACCATCCAACTTTTACTTGACCCGACTACAACAGCGTGTTGGCTGCAGCTGCCGGCAGACGTATCGCCGTCGTCTATATGCCTTCCTCAACCGGATTGTCACTGGTGCACCTCCAAGATCGCAGTGCCCTTTCAACACCCTCCTCAACTCGTCTTCTGTTGTGATCTCGTTTAGATCCTTGCACTCGATCACAGCCTCCTGTGAGGGAGCTCTAACTATCGCCTGCTCAACCAAGAGACTTTTCGACGAGCGTCTTGAAGGCTGTGTTCTTGATGTCAGGATCCTTCTTCAGCTCGAAGAGCATCTCAACTTTCTGGGTGCGCCTGGTTTTCACCACCTTCTCGCCTAGTTTCTTCAACTCCGGATCAGCTCTCACTTTTCGGAGGAGTTCAGCGTACGTCGTTCCGCCTTTTACCTCGACAATTACGGCATTTCTTCGATCCGGATGAGGACACTACTCAGGTAACCAATAAGCAGTTCCAAAAGCGTGCTTAACGGCAGCCTATCAAGCAATTAGTTCACCTGAAATGCAACATAAATGCTGCTTTTGGCCCAATATACGACTGTTTTACTGCAATGCTATGATAATGCTTCATCACTGCTATTTTGCATTCAAAATGCTTACTACAGGCTACAAGCATTTAACTAGCATTTGAAATACAACTTTTCAACAGATAGCGTTCAAGATGCTTATATAATGCAAATATAATGCTTGTTGCAGCTGAAATGCAGATTTAGGTTTGATTTACTGCATATGCTTGGGAAGGTCCATTAATTATGTCACGTGGTAGGAAATTGGGGTTGTTTGGGGAAAACGTGACGATCATACAAAAAAAATGAACGTCCATACAAAAAACGTAACAGGGGAGCTTATAAAAAGTCACTGTTTGCGTGACGTAATTAATGGACGTTCCCTTACGTATTGGTTACCTGTGCTTCTTCTTCTTTCGTGGCACTTCGGCTGCTGCTGATTTTCATCTCTTTTTTATCTTTCTGGTTGCCGACAGTTCGCCATTCACTGTCTTCACCGTTCTTCTGACGTTTTTCATCCGCTGCTCCTCTTCTGCTGCACGGCCAGCCATTTTAACTCGGTTTTGAGTCGTTTTTTTGACTCACTTTCGTCATTAGATGAGTCGCTTAAATTTGAGTAAATGGAACTGAAGTATTAACGAAGTCGACAAACTAAAAACTTCCAGCTCACATCAGATGGATGTTTTCTGTATATGTCGACTTGTGAGTATCGGTTTCATTCACTCAATTTTAAAAAGTGGCTCCACTTATGACGAAAGTGAGTCAAAACTGACTCAAATCTGAGTTAAAATGGCTGGCCGGTTGGTGTGTCCCTTTTCCTTTTCTCTGAGCGTGGATTCTGGGGTTCCTTCGGCTTCTCCAGTGTCCTCAAGAACCTTTTCGGCAGTCTCGGGAGTCTTCATAGAACTGAGAGTCTGTTCACGCAGGTGTGTGTGAGTGTATGCTATTGGGTATTTGTGTTCAATTTTATGTTATTTCGTCACTAAATTATTATTGATTTATAACATTACGTCGTATCGAGCTTCTTTCATTAGCATTCCAGGCTTAATGCTTTTTTTTTTTTAATAAGTTCGTTTATTTGT